>CAUYLG010012595.1:0-69604 GCA_963573385.1 Cacajao melanocephalus | reverse complement strand
CTTAAGGAATCGCCACACTGTCTTCCACAATGGTCGAACTAATTTACACTCCCACCAACAGTGTAAAAGTCTTCCTATGTCTCCACATCCTCTCCAGCATCTGTTGTCTCCAGATTTTTTAATGATCGCATTCTAACTGGCGTGAGATGGTATCTCAATGTAGTTTTGATTTGCATTTCTCTAATGACCACTGATGAAGAGCATTTTTTCATATGTTTGTTGGCCTCACATATGTCTTCTTTTGAAAAGTGTCTGTTCATGTCATTTGCCCACTTTTGAATGGGTTTGTTTTTTTCTTGTAAATTGGTTTTAGTTCTTTGTAGATTCTGGATATTAGCCCTTTGTCAGATGGGTAGATTGCAAACATTTTTCCCCATTCTGTAGGTTGCCAGTTCACTCTAATGATTCTTTCTTTTGCTGTGCAGAAGCTCTGGAGTTTAATTAGATATGATTTGTCTATTTTGGCTTTTGTTGCCAATGCTTTTGGTGTTTTAGTCATGAAGTCCTTGCCTGTGCCTATGTCCTGAATGGTTTTGCCTAGGTTTTCTTCTAGAGTTTTTATGCTGTTAGGTCTTAAGTCTTTAACCCAACTGGAGTTAATTTTAGTACAAGGTGTCAGGAAGGGGTCCAGTTTCTGCTTTCTGCACATGGCTAGCAGTTTTCCCAACACCATTTATTAAACAGGGAATCCTTTCGCCATTGCTTGTTTTTGTTGGGTTTGTCAAAGATCAGATGGTTGTAGATGTGTGACATTGCCTCTGAGGCCTCTGTTCTGTTCCATTGGTCTATATCTCTGTTTTGGTACCAGTACCATGCTGTTTTAATTACTGTAGTCTTGCAGTATAGTTTGAAGTCAGGTAGTGTGATGCCTCCAGCTTTGTTCTTTTTGCTTAGAACTGACTTGGCTATGCAGGCTCTCTTTTGGTTCCATATGAAGTTTAAGGTGGTTTTTTTCCAGGTCTGTGAAGAGGGCCAATGGTAGCTTGATGGGGATAGTGTTGAATCTATAAATTACTTTGGGCAATATGGCCATTTTCACAATATTGATTCTTCCTAACCATGAGCATGGAATGTTTTTCCATCTGTTTCTGTCCTCTCTTATTTCCTTGAGCAGTGGTTTGTAGTTCTCCTTGAAGAGGTCCTTTACAGTCTTTGTTAGTTGTATTCCCAGGTATTTTATACTCTTTGTAGCAATTGTGAATGGCAGTTGGTTCTTGATTTGGCTCTCTTTAAGTCTGTTATTGGTGTATAGGAATGCTTGTGGTTTCTGCACATTGATTTTGTATCCTGAGACTTTGCTAAAGTTGCTTATCAGTTTCAGGAGATTTGGGCTGAGATGATGGGGTCTTCTAAATATACAATCATGTCGTCTGCAAATAGAGAAAATTTGACTTCCTCATTTCCTAATTAAATACCCTTTATTTCTTTTTCTTGCCTGATTGCTCTGGATAAAACTTCCAATACTATATTGAATAGGAGTGGTGAGAGAGGGCATCCTTGTCTAGTGCCAGATTTCAAAGGGAATTCTTCCAGTTTTTGCCCATTCAGTATGATATTGCCTGTGGGTTTGTCATAAATAGCTTTTATTATTTTGAGTTACGTTCCATTGACTCCTGGCTTCTTGAGAGTTTTTAGCATAAAGGGCTGTTGAATTTTGTCGAAGGCATTCTCTGCATCTATTGAGATAATCATGCGGTCTTTGTCTTTGGTTCTGTTTATGTGGTGGATTACATTTGTAGACTTGCGTATGTTGAACCAGCCTTGCATCCCCAGGATGAAGCCTACTTGATTGTGATGGATAAGGTTTTAGATGTGCTGCAGCAATCTGTTTGCCTGTATTTTATTGAAGATTTTTGCATCTATGTTTATCATGGATATTGGCCTGAAGTTTTCTTTTCTTGTTGAGTCTGCCAGGTTTTGGTATCAGGATGATGTTGGGAAGGATAAAATGATTTGGGAAGGATTCCCTCTTTTTGGATTGTTTGGAATCGTTTCTAAAGGAGTGGTACCAGCTCCTCTTTGTACGTCTGGTAGAATTCGGCTGTGAACCCATCTGGACCTGGACTTTTTTTGGTTGGTAAGCTATCAATTGCTGCCTCAACTTCAGCCCTTGTTATTGGTCTCTTCAGGGTTTTGACTTCTTCGTGGTTTTCCATTTCTTCCAAGTTTACTGGTTCATGTGCATAGAGTTGTTTGTTGTAATTTCTGATGGTAGTTTGTATTTCTGTGGAATTGTTGGTGATATCCCTTTATCGTTTTTTATTGCATCTGTTTGATTCTTCTGTCTTTTCTTTTTTATTAATCTGGCTAGTGGTCTGTCTATTTTGTTGATCACCCCAGAGGTGATTGCTCCTATATCCTTTGTGCCTATTCAGGAGATACGGAGGCTACATAAATTATCTTTAACCCTAATGATTTGGCATCACGGCAAGTCACATGGCTTATTTGGTAAAAGGACCTTGAGGGTAAATAGGGCCTTGCAGAGCTAGAGCTGGCAGTGTGTAATACCCTGATCCTAGTTTGAGCTCTGTGAGGGAGGTACTTTGTTCTGCTCACTGCTGTAGTCACAGTACCAGGCCCACAAGTAGACAAGAGAGCTACAAGAAGAACCAAGGTATGAACCTTGCCCTTAAGGAAGTCATGGTCTACTGGAGTGAGACAGACATGTAAACATGCAATTAAAATGCAGTGTAATAAAGCCTGTGAATGGGGAAGGAAAGGGAAAGACACCTGACCTGTGCTCGGGACTCAGGAAAGGCTCTCTACGGTAAATGACACCTCAACTGGGACTTGAAAGATGATAATGAATTCACCAGTCAAAGAAATGAAAGTCGTTTCAGAGCAGAGGAACAGCATATGCAAATGCTCTAAAGCAAGACTCAGAAATCAGAGGCAGAAAGGGAAACAATGAAGCTGAAGAAGCTGGCAATGACCCTTAAGCCAAATTAAGGGGTCTGGACTTTATCTTGAGGACAATGGGGAGACCGCTAAAGAGTTCTGAGTGGGAAAATGATATGATCATTTCAAAACTAGGCATTCTCAACATTATCTTCCACACCACCCAAAAAAAAACAGTGGGTCAGAAACCAATAGAACGTCTCTCAGAATTAAATCTTTTGAGGCTCTTTCACTCTTTCAAGTTCTGGGTCATTTATGCAGTGGATATTGAAATGTCCCAAAACAGGCTTATCCTTTTAAGAAGGATGAGAAGTCATTAACTTTCTGTTGGCCCATATAGGAAGAAAGAGATAGTGCTTCCATTATGCCATAAAAATGACTGCAGCTTTCGTTTTTCATTCTCTAAGGATTCTTGAGCCCATTCAACCAAACTAAGTTCTGTTCTTTGTGGGTTTTTTGTTTATTTTTGGTTTTGACCTTAAGGCAAAATCGTTTTCTCCTAAATATTTCAGTAAGGGATATATGGAAGTGGTTCTACTGCATTTTCTACTTAGACATATAATTTTATTATGGAATTTGTGAATGAGTGGAAAGGGGTGAGGAAGAGTTAGAAAAGAAGGGACATTTATTTTCTATGCTGTGTAACAAATTATCACAAATTTAGAGGCATAAAACAACACACGCTTATTATCTCATAGGTTCTGTGGGTCAGAAGTCCAACACAGCCTAGCTGAAACCTCTACCATCAAGAGGTTGGTCAGGGTAGGATTCTCATCAGGAGGCTCGACTGAGGAAGGGTTCACTTCCAGGCTTGCTCAGTCTGTAGTCACAACATCTCCCTGTGGCTGTAACACTGAGAACCCAGGCTTCTTGCCTGCTATTGACTGGAAGCTGCCTTTAGCTCCTAGAGATTGTCCTCAGCTCTTTGCTATGTGACCTCCTAACACAGCCACTTCTTCAAAGCCAGCAAGGGAGAGAGTGTCTAGCAAGATGGAGTCTTATATAACATGAATTAATCACAGAGTAGTGATATCTCATCACCTTTGCTATGTTCCATTGATTAGACAAGTCACAGATACCACCTACATTCAAGGAAAAGGAACTTCATGGGGGCATGAGCACCTTTGGTCATGGTGGGGGTCATGGGGGCCACCTTAGAGTCTGTGCCAAAGATGGATAGGAAGGGAAGGAAAAGAAGAGAGCAAGAAGAAAAGAAAAAGAGAGGAAGGAGAAGCATGTATCTATGGTATATAGTATTTATTAACCATATATTATGTGCAAAGTACTGTGCCAGTTATCTTCACATGCATTTTATCATGTAATCTTTCTCTAAACCCCATGTGATAGGTGTTAATATTATAACCACTTACAAAAAAGAAAACTAGAATTCAGAGATATGAAGCAAGTTTCCTTAGGTCATACAGTGCAAAAAGCAAAACTAGGAGTCACACTTGTTTCTACTATACTCTATAGCCCAAGCTTTACCTACTACATTGTAGTTTAAGAGAAGTGGGAGAAGGAAGAGAAAAGGCGTAAAGGAAAGAGATGTAGAAATGAGAGATAACAGAGCTTCCAAACATATGCTAAGTTGTTCCTAAAACAGATGGTAGTCAATAAGGAAATCTGTAGGTCTACAATATATTGAATTAGTTTTTCCAAGAACCACCCAATTAAAAAAATAAAATCTAGTACTGAAGCCTGTGGGACCACAGATGAGTCTCATGCTTCTAAACTCTTTTCTGGCCCACCTGAGTTTCAGAACCTGGAGCCAAACACTACAGCCAAACTGTGTTCAGAACCTTGGAGACACCTGGCTCATCCAGGCAGTGCCCTACACACATGCTCTGCCAAGTTTCTGTAGGAGCACATCTGGGCCCAGGCAGCCAGGCCAGGGCCTGGGTTTGTTTTTCACAGCTCATTTGTAATGTCCTGTTCTATTTTTGGACGCTCCATCCTTCCCAACTGACACCAGAGCTCAGTTTCCCAATAGCCACTTTAACAAGATGGCTCCAAAAGTGCCACTCAGCATTAGTCCATGGAAGCCAGAATTTTCAAATACTTACTCTAAGAAGACTGGCTGAACATGGCACATCCCTGACTCCTCTCCTAGTTGGCCGAGTCTCTTGTCTTAGAGGGGCAGCTGCAGACACCACAGGAAGTCTCCTCATGCATACACAGGTGACTCACAGCAGTGAGAAGAAAGGAAGGTATTTGGATATCAGATCCCCCTTCCACCAAGTAAGGGAAGGCAGGTGTGCTAGGCCCAGCTCCCATGCCAGCTGCCTGCACTCTGACTTGATAAAGGCCCCAGCTGGTTTCCTCTATGCACTTCCAAACCCTCCTTTCCAGAGCAAGAACGTCTGTGACCTTGGTGGTTCATAGTCAACCCTGCTACAGTCTAACTAAGCAATGAACTGTATTGAGTTCAAACTTAACATGGGGCCACTGGACCCTTGGCAGAGAGTCAAAGGAAACAGAAGACGTTGAATCATTCTCATACCTGGGACAGTGCCTGGCTATGGAGCTGCGGGGCTGTAGAAAAATCCCTACTCTGTGCCTCACATCCCTTATCTGTAAACTGGAGATAATTAGAGGCCCTGCCTCCTGGATTGTTGTAAGGCTTAGATGAGAGAGTACATTAAGGCATGGTATCATTTGACCAATAAATGTTACTTACAGTAGGCACTCAGTAAGAGATCAATGGTGTTGCCTCAAATACATCACTATACAGCTTGCATAAGATAATGAGACAGGTCACATACACACCAATGAAGAACCTTCTTTTGCAACGAGGTGGGTTTTTAGTAAATATTTATGGAACATTAATTGACTTAGAATATTGAGCAACTACAACAGAGAAGCCACTTCATGTAATGCTACATAAAGATGAATAATTAATAAATGCAAGATATTGCAGGGGGAAGAGACCAGGCTTTGTCCTCAGACCCCATCACTTACATATCAGCTGTGTGACCTTAGGCAGGTTACTTCACCTCCCTGCGCTTCCAATTCTTCACATGTAAAATAGTAGTAATACCTGCCTCATCAGCTGGTTGTAAGGACTGAATGAGATACTGTATCTAAATGCACTTTAGCCCAGTTTCTGACTTACAACAAACTCACTAAATGGTGACTTTTATTAGATATTTTGCATATGGAACGGAATTACTAATGGAATTAAGAAGGAAAAACCAAAAAAGGGGGTTTTGGAAATGCACTTGCCTAAAGGCTAAAACACTGACTGCTTGGAAACCACCTTGTAGTTTCACTCCCTAAATTGAAAGAAAGATTGCCTCATTTGAGTGCCTGATAAGGAATTTGAATAATCTAGTTCTAACTAGAAAAGTCAAGAAAAATGGAAGGTGTTAGTCATTGACTGATAGAATATCTGAGCTGGATAGAATCTTAGATCATGTTGACCAGAAGTGACCTAGCCACTGTTAAACCTAGCCCAGGCAAGACTAGAACATGATACAAAATCTTGCATGCTTAAGCCATCAATTAACAGCTGGGCTTGCTAGCCAGTTCTCCCCATGGTTCTCAGTTAAAGGTCATTTGACACCATATAGAGGTCACCCACTGTGTGGCAAGTCCTATCGTCTCAGTTAGAGCCTGTACAGTAAGGCATGTTGGAAGAGGAAGTCCTTCTAAGACTCACTCATAGAAGTCTTCCCTTCCCCAAATCTGGCCCATGCCCTTATTTGTCTATACACACGCTAGGCAAAGTAAAAAACTGTTACAATGAAATGCACTCATGCGATCATACCAGTGCATGACCTCAGCCAGCCCACACCTTCATCTCATTTACAAATGGGAAAACTGAGGCTTGGTGAAGGTCACCTCGGCAGGGGCAAGTAAGGGTGAGCTGGAGCAAGAGCGATATCTTCTGATTCCTAGTCTGGGGCTCTTTTTCTTAGGCCCAACTACTTCCTATGCTTGGTAAAACAAAAGACAAGACAGTTTGCTAGTGGTCGCTTATCACCTACACTGTTAGTGTCATGTTACTGCCACAGGTTACTGTAACCATGACTTACACAGTTACTATTTTTCTACAGACCATGAGGAAGGGAGCTAACAGTTACTGAACACCAACCACATACTATTGATGCCTTGCTTACATTAATTCTCATCACACACAGTAATAAAACCTAGTACTTATTGAGTACTTACTATATGCCTGGGGCTTTACATGTATTTGTACAAGGTACCCAGCCAAGGAGGTACTCTGTAGCCTGAATTCAGCCTCTGCTTACCAAGTCCTGAAATGGGACCATATCAGCTCCATGATAAGAATGCCTCTTCATGTAACTCCTATGTCCAAAAAGATGCCCTTTCCAAATGTACACAAAGGCAAGTATGGACATGTGGTGGGGCTTTTACAGTATCCCCATATGGCTGGTCCTATTACCATTAGCTTGCTGAGATGTCACAGCTAGTTTGTGGTAGAGGCAGGACTTGAACCCAGGATTTGGCCCTTAGCTCACATTTAGCCTTCCTGAGAAGCAGCTTGAGATCGGTTCTAATGCTTCATACACATATACCTCGAGCACAGGAATTCTGACTGCCTTGTTCCCTAATGTAACTCCCATATCTAGAACAGTTTTGGCACACACAGGCACTCAGTAAATTTTGTGGATTGACGGACTCCTGTTTCACAGATGAGGAAACTAAGTGTCAAAGAAGCTAAATGACTTGCTTAAGGTCACACAGATAGAAAATATAGATGGGATTTGAAAGCAAATCACTGCAAAACTCTTGTTCTTTCCAAATTAATATCCTGTCATTCATAAGCATTTGTTGAGATTCTTAAACACTAATTCTGTGCTCAGGAACATAGGGCCAGAAAGATTTGTAAGATTTTGTTCCTACTCTCAAGAAACTGGGATTCCAATTATCTGCAAAAAATCATATTCCTAAAATCAGATTCCCTAAATGAAAACAAGTCCATATGGTATAAGCCCTTGGTACATTTTAAGCCAAGGGTACCTTTCCTATCTCCCAAACCTAAGATTATAAAAGTGGCCACCAGAGCCCTCGCCCTGGTCTATCACCTTCTGCAATATTGGCCAGCACATTCATAGAATATGGTTGCAGAGATAAGTCAAATCTCTGCAAACTTGAAATGGCCAACACCCCATCCTAGTTTCTCTAGATTCCTTTGCAGCAAGGTCCACAGAGTGTTTTTTATATATGTCTTCATGCCCTCCTGCTCTGTCCACCCCTCATGCCCCATCTAAGGGTTTGTGAAAAATGAAATATTTAAGTTAGAAAACTAGACTTGGCAAGTTGTACTTCCAAAAGCAGCAATCGTTTCAGTAAACAAACATGTTCTGATTGGGAACATTCATTCAGGGTTTACCTCATTTTCCTTCCTGGTTTTGTTTTCTATAATATTTAGGAGACAGGAGGTAGTTAGGAGGGTGGTTTTAAGAAAAAACAAAACAAAACAAAAACCTCTAAATTCGTTAGTTGAATTCCACCAGACTGTGTGAGCAATCTCATCATAATCCTACATTAATACGAGAGAAGTTGTAACTAGTTCACTTAGGGTAATTATAGGGCAGCTTTCTGCCAGGTTTTAAAGATAGGCTTTGAAATGTTCCTTTTTTCATTTGCCTCCTGCTGTGTGTAGGGAAAGGCCCTGGCTCCTGGGATACCCACCAGAGCTAAATGGGGGCCAACTGGAGAGCAGGCACCAAGATTAGGTTCCTGTTTTCCTGTGCTCAAACTTCCGGGAACACAGATATCCTACCAAAATGGTCTCCTGTGGAAAACCCAGGACCTAGAATCTAAATTCTTTTGGAAAAGAACTGATAAAGCCCTGACCCTAAGTAAGAGTATGGCAAGGTTTGTAGCAGAAAGCTTCAGATATTGCTCTAGAACAATGGTTCCCAAAGTGTGGTCCACAGACCAGCAGGATTACCATCACCTAGGGGAACTGGTTAGAAACGCAGATTCTTGGGACCCACCCCAGACCTACTGCAGAAGCAACTCTTGGGTTAGGTTCCAGCAATTTATTGCAGCAAGCCCTCCAAGTGATTCCAATGCACCCTAAAATTTGAGAATCACTGCTCAAGTGATGTGATGTTAAAGAGCCTGTCCAGGACATAAGAGTGACTTTTAAAGAGGGAGTTCTTCACACAAAGCATATCTACAAATATCCAAACAAGACCTTTGGAATTAGCTAGAACTAGGCTCTGCCACTCATCAGCCATAGGGCCTCGGTAGTTATCTAACTGCTTAAGCAGTGGTGTGCTGGTAAATGTTTAACAAGCAGCTCTGTGAGGGAAATGGGTGTGCTCATTTTCACAGCAGAAATACCCTATCATAGGTACTTTCAAACTGTCGACATGATGTCAGCCAACCTGAAAAATTTGTGAAAATTTAAGTTAGCTTTCACAAGCCCGTGGAAGCTGGCTGTAGCGCACCACTGTCTCTAAGACTCAATTTCCCCATCTGTCAAATGGATGAATGATAGTGTTTACATCATAGGGATTGTTGGAAGGTTGAAGTGAGAAAATGATAGTGGACTTTTATTGAGTATTTGTATCTATCCACTAGGCACTTAGTATGTATTATTCACTGACTTCTCATAACCATACAGTAGGTACTGATATTCCTTCTATTTTATACGTGAGAAAATTGAGCCGAAGTAACTAGTCTAAAGTGACACAGTGGCAAGCGGGAGAATCTGAATTTACTCTAGAGCCTGTGAGGCGACAGAGACATTAGCCCCAATGCTCAGCATGGGGTAACACTCAGTAACTGTGAGCTATTATCATAAGATAAATAAACTTCTGAAACGTGCTCTGCTTTGGAAGTAGGGATGAACAATTTGTGCTGGATGAAACTTCTCAGCCCCAGAGACACGTTCATTTTCTTCTGGGAGAAAGGTCCAGGGTGTCTAATGGGAGTACCATCTGTTGATTATTCATAGTAACAAGTGACAGGAGTTGAAGCTAATTGACACCCACAGGTAACAGGGTAGTTGTAAGCTCCTCCCCTCCGTAGATCAATCAGGTGTATGTTTTTCCAGGCTTTATGTGTGTGTACCCATACACACATGTATTTTGTATTGCATCAGAGTGTACATACCTTTTTTGCAGCTTGCTTTTCTTTTTAACCTAAGGCTAGATCATGAATCTTTCCCATGGCAGTCCATACCAATCTATCTCATTCTCTCTAAAGCTGCTTAGCATTCCACAGTAGTTACTTGCTATCATTTATTTAAGTAATCCATGGCAGAAGGACACTTAGGCTATTTCTAATTCTTCACTATTATAAATGATCCTGTACTCCACTATCTTTTACATAAATTCTAGCATATGTCTATGGGAGAAATTCCTAAAACTAGGATTTTTAGGATTTGAAAGGCAAAGAAAACACGTAATGTAAATCTTGACCAATATACCCAGTCTCTTCTCACTGTGAAATTTTAAGCTCCCAACATTCAAGGAAGGTGACTTTTTGCCCATACTCTCACACCAACATTAGGATTCCTCTGATGATTTGGTTTTTCAAACTTATTACAAATATTTCTGTATATAAAAATAGAGAAAATAATAATGAACACTTACGTACCTATCACCCAGCTTCCACAATTATCAACATAAGGTCAGTCTTAATGCAGCTATATCCCACTTACGTCCTCCCCCTACTGGATGAAACTGAGGCAAAGCCCACACGTCATAATCTTTGATTGGTAAATACATCAGGGGCTTCCTCTAAAAAATGTTCAAATTTCCTCAATTGATTTTTTTCTTTTTTCCTTTTTTTTTTTTTTTTTATGATACAGAGTATTTCTTTTTCACCAAGGCTGGAGTACAGTGGCATGATCATGGCTCACTGCAGCCTCAACTTCCTGAGCTCAAGTGATCCTCCCACCTCAGCCTCCCAAGTAGCTAGAACTACAAGCACGTGCCACCACACCCAGCTAATTTTTTTTTTGCAGAGACAGGGTCTCACCATGTTGCCTAAGCTGGTCTTGAATTCCTAGGCTTAAGTGATCTCCCACCTCAGCCTCCCAAAGTGTTGGAATTGCAGGCAGGAGCCACTGCACCTAGGCAGTCTCATAATTTTTTGATGGCTTATTTGAATCGGGATTCACCAAAGTCCACACATTGCAGTTGGCTGATAAGCCTCCTAAATCTCTTAAGCTCTAGGTTCTCACACCCACATACCTCCTCTTCTTTTTTCCCATGCAATTTATTTATTAGTGAGATTGGGTCATTTGTCTTGTAGTTTCCCACTTTCTGAATATTTCCTGTTGCATCCCTGTGTTGTCATTTAATATGTTCATCAGTCTCTGTATTTCTTGTGATAGTTAGATCTTGAACTATGCTGTCTAACACAGTAGCCACTAGCCATATGCGGCTCTTCAAATTTAAATAATTAAAAGTAAATAGAATTTGAAACTCAGTTCCTCAGTCGTGCTAGTACATGACACGTGTTCAATAACCACAGACAGGCAGTGGCTGCTGTTTTGGACAGCATAGAATAGCACATTTCCACCATAGCAGATAGTTTTATTGAACAGTAGTGCTTCTAAAGGCATCATGGGATCCTCTGATAATTGTTAAAATATTTTCTCTCATATGAACTCAAGAACAAAGCTGAACACCCTGAAGTCTGCATCACTAGTCTGTATTGCAGGCTCACATAATATAAGAGAAGTAACTAATGTGTGGCAGACTCTACTGCCTGTTTTAAGTGGCAGTGGCTGTGTTTACAGAACATGATTAAGTATTTGCATGAGTGCCTCAGGTATGTATGACATTCTGTGGTGACAAAAGGTCAGCAGCTCCCCAGCATGCAAAGCAGCCTGACCCTTTCCTAGCCTCCTAGGAGGAAAATTGAGGGAATCCATGCTAATCCATAAGACTCGGTCCTGCAATGATTCTGGGACATGCTGGTTCCAGGATATCCATAAACATTCATCGTCTCATCAAGGTGCAGCTGCTTCTGAACGCTTCTTCCTGACTATGTCTTTGTCTTGGCATGCATGTAATGAGCACATTTCATACCACACCAAACAGGTTTCTCAGCTTGCTTATGTGACATTTTGCAAAGCCCAGAGGATCCATGTCAAGACAGAGGAGTTGAGCACCTGCACCCAGCCCACAGAGGTCTGGCTGACTATGCATTCTAGCAGGAGCCTCCTCTGTTCTTGAAAACCTTAACCAACCTATGAAGAAATTGGTATTTGTAGGTTCTGGTAGGACATATTTGGAAAATTTGAAATTAAGAGACTATCATTCATGGACTCATTCCTTCTCACAATACTTACTGAGCTAGACTCTGTACGAGGCACTGAAATCAGTGGTGGGCTGCGTAGAAGTTTCTGCCCTCACAAAGTTTACAGTTGGTGGAAGAGGCAGATAAATAAACAAGCCACTTCGACACCACTAGTCAAATTCCACCATGAAAGCACAAGAGAGCATCGTAAAAGCACATGGAAAAGGTCCCTAACCCTGACATGGACATTCAGGAATGCGATATATAAGCTGAAACCTAAAAGACAAATAGTGACTGGGGAGTAGAGGGAGAGGGTGGAGTGTAGAAAGAATATTCTTAAGATTTATTCTAGATTTTAAGAGGTGAGAGAGCATGAGGCATTGGTAGTACAAAAAGAATGTTCAGTTTGGCTGCAATGGGCAGTGTGAGAAGAGAATGGCCAGAGACAAGAGTGGAGAGAGAAATAATAATGGTGTAAATTCCAGCTGTGCAAGCTAAGTCATGTCCCCCCATGCCTCAGTCTCTTCATCCACAAAACAGGCATAGTAATACCCCTCAATGTCATGATTAAAGCCCAGTGACATAGCTGATGCAAAAGAATACACTGTATCCTAAAATCCCAGTGGTAGAAAGGCAATGGTGCTAGCCCAGAGCAAGCTTTCCCTCTGGAGTGAGTGTGAATTAGACAGAGTTGTGTAGTGGTGTTTGGAACCAGCTTCTACCGGCTCTTAGGAGGCAATAGGACACATCTCTTCCCAACTTCACATTCAGCGATGTCTGTCAGTAGCCAAAACAGGAATATTTAAACCAAGGAAATTGTCAAATCTATAAACCAGAGCCTTTTTTCTTTTCTTTTTTTTCTTTCTTTTTTTTTTTTTTTTTTTTGCGAGCTGACTTACCAGCACTTACTGAGTGAAGGTGAAAGCAATGAGAAGAGTAGAACCCCGGGCAGTAGTTCTTAAGGAATGTCCACCCACAGCAAAAACAAGAAAGTCTTTGGCAAGATTTTCAAGACAGTGGCCATATAACCCTTTCTGCCATTTGAAACAGGCCGACCCAAAGCCTCAGAAATGAAAAGAGGAAGACTACTCCTTCATGCCAATTCATTCCCAGACAGGCCAGATGAGTGTCAATGACATCCAGCTCATGGAAATGAGATTGTAGCCTCTCAGATCAACAGCTGCCGAGAGCTGCTTTCTTTGGCTCATGAGGCCAGCGATAAATTGGGTTTCAATGTTCTGAATAGGCAGAAAAAGATACCTCCTTGATCCCTCCTGCTCCCTTTGCTGGAGCTGCCAGCTGGCACTTTTTGTCACTCATCATGGTTGCTTGCAGTGGCGATTATACTCTCAGTGCAGAGGGCATGTGGGAAAGAAAAAGTCTTCGACAAGCGAGAGTCTCCAAGGCAAGTACCCATTGGAAAAACTGGGATGTAGATACAGCTCAAGGCATGTTTTAAATAATGGAGCCTTTTTAAAGGATGACCTAGAAAAATGCTATATTTATCTTTGCCTAGCATGCTTGGATGCTCCCCAATCTTGGGGAAATAACTACTTGGGTATGTTGGAGTTTCTTTGTTAAGAGTAGCGTTGACTGAATATCAAAGTTTGGGTTGGGTTTAACTGGCATAGTGTGATTTAATATTCATTTATTTATTTACTCATCCATTTGTTTGCTTAACAAATAAATGAGTGCTTACTAGATGCTACTGGAATGTAAGTCCCAGAAAGGCAGATATTGTGTCTGTCTCATCTATTGTGGGCACTCAATACTTTTTTGTTGAATGAATGAGTAGATGTAGGGAGTATACAGATGAATAAGTCACAGGGCCTGCTACTACAGAGCTCACAATCTGGTGTGCAGACAGACAAGTAAAACAGCAGTTGCAATGCAGGGTGGGTGATAAGTGTTGTGATAGGGAAAGCACAGGGTGCAAGGGCTCACAAAAAAGGGAAACCTGACCCAGCCTTTAGGGAAAGAGACAGGAAAGGCTTTCTAAAGACAAAGATATGAAAGATCCAGAGAACAACGCCAAAGATATTGGCACCTATGTGGATACAACCTTACGGAAAAGGAGAGCTGTCACATTTTGGCCATATCTCACATTCCTAAGGAAGAGTTTTGGCTCTATCTCAGAGTGCAAAATGATTGCAAATAACTACTAGAATACTTCTATAACTTACCCATCGGTGATGTTTTCCATTTCTTAGAGACTTTTAGGAGGCTTCTCTAAGTTCAGCCTTTATATCCAGTAGGACAAATGGTGCGTAAGTCTTTAGACCCCTCTGATGCACAGCCACTCGCTCCTTCCATGGAGTCCAGCTCTGTAGGCAGGCAGGACACTTCTTCTCCAAGGTCATGTCTATTTCACTAGGTATAAATGAGACAAATGCTCTGAATTTTGATTTGAAAGAGGCAAACTGCAGATTTGCAGAAAGTCCTGGTGATTAAAAATCTTGGCTTCAGCTGGGCATGTGGCTCATGCCTATAATCCTAGCACTTTAGGAGGCACAGGCAGGAAGACGGCTTGAGCCCTAGAATTCAAGACCAGCCTGGGCAACATAGCAAGACTCCATCTCTCCAAAAAATTAAAAACTGAGCTGAGCATGGTGGCACATGCCTATAGTCCCAGCTACTTGGGGCACTGAGGTGGGAGGATCTCTTGAGCCCAAGAGGACCAGGCTGCAGTGAGCCATTTTTATCCCACTTCACTCTAGCCTGGGCAACAGAGCAAGCCCCTGTCTCAAAAAAAAAAAAAAAAATCTTGGCTTCAGGGACAACTGAACTCAGAGGGAAGTCCAACTTCCCCAGGGCTTGCGGTCTCCAACAAGGGTCATGCCAGGCTTTTTCCTTTGGTATCACCAAATTAAACTGCAAATAAGTGTAAATATGCGCACACAAAAACACATAAGCTTTAAAAGATGGAGATTGATTAAGAAGTAAACCACTTGAAATCAAGATGTAACTTTTTGACAATTGAGGACAAGTGAAGCCATTTCAGCTCTTCTCTTCAAAGTCATTTTCCCCAAGGGCCTGGGAGTATTTACAGTCATTTCATTCCTCCCACAGCAGCCTGTCAGGTTGTGGCACCTTTAACTCACTGACAATTCTAAGGAGGAACACATATGCAAAAGCGGAGAGAATAATCAACTCTATAAAATAATGAAAAGCAGAGAATGTAATGAACTGCCTTCTACCCATGACTAAAGTTTCAACAGTTATCACCATTTTGCCAATTTTGTTTCAGCTCACCTGTCACCGTTATTTCTGATGTATTTTAAAGATACTCCTGGAACTTTAATTACTCACCTTTAAAAAGCTCTGGGTCTGGTACAGTGTGACTCATGCCTATAATCGCAGTACTTTGGGAGGCTGAAGAGGGGGCCCAGGACATTGAGACCAGCCTGAGCAATATAGCAAGACCCCATCTCTAACAAAAATAAAACAAAAATAAAAATTACTGGGGTATGGTGGCACGTGCCTGTAGTCCTAGCTACTTGGGAGGCTGAGGCGGGAGGATCCCTTGAGCCCAGGAGTTTCAGGCTGCAGTAAGCCATGATCACACTGTACACTCTAGCCTGGGGAACAGAGCAAGACCTTGTCTCAAAAAAAAAAAAAAAAAAAAAAAGTCTGTTATATTTACAGTTGAGAAGAATGGTAAAAATCACCTTCTTCACTTTGCAGTTGAGGAAACAGGCCCAGAGAGGTTCAGTGCCTCACTCAAGGACACAGTGTAAAAGTTGTGAATCATATCCAGGGGCCACCTCCAGCCCCCAGGCCAGCTGGTCACGTTAGGAGAAACCTCCACGTCACTAGTCATTCCTCCTTCAGTTCTAAAAACCTCTCAGAGGAGAAAGCCAGAGTAGAGCAACCAGAGTTTTGCTTTTCCTCTAAGCCAGGGGAGAAGTAGTGGTGGGAGGGTCATTTGACTCATTTTTTCTCACTCTGCCTGGTGTATTTGGCTCAGTTTCTCAAACCATATGGAAAAAGATTCACCCACCAAGGGCCACACCTATTGGAAAACTCGCTCTGGAAAGGGGGATAATGAAAGAGGGCAGAATTGCTTCCCAGGCCAAGTGAGATGGTGCTTTCCCTCATCCTCCAGTCTCCCAAGTACCCCTTGTCCTTCTCCACAGGTGCCCTGTGCCCTCGTGGAGAAGAGATGGTGACAGAAATGCTTTGTTTCCCTGGGGAGTGCTATCCCAATGAACACCTCTGGGAGTTGGCATCTAGCCCATTTCAAAAACAATCCCAAGCTGTTTATTGAGAACCAGCTTGTGTTTGGAGCCAGGGATATGGCTCTGGACATATCGTGGATTACCTCATAGGACAGGGAAATGAGATCAACCCAAAGAAATCTCAGAGACATGTTTGGGGGAAAAAATAAAAATATGCCAATGGCAGTTCTGAAAAGGCACTGCTGACCAAGAGCAGCTCTTTCTCTTCCCAGTTGGTGTAAACTCCTGCTTCCTTCCCTTTTCCCTGCTACAGAAGCCCTGGAGCTGATGAAGGAGGGACCAAACACTCAGAAAGACTGGCGTATTCTCAGTGTTTGAATAATATTTGCTTGAAGGAGGAAGGAAGGGATGTCATGCCCAAGGACTCAAAGTGGCAGAAGTTAGGTAAAGAAGGAAAACAGAGCTGGTGATGTCTTAGTATTCTACCAAGGACTGGAGGAAGAAAGGCCAAAGCAGAAGACTGAGGGGAGACAAGGAAAGAGAGACTAGCTAATATAGTCCAGGAATGAGAAAACAGTAAAATATTTTTTAATTTTATTCCATAGGTTATTGGTGTACAGGTGGTATTTGGTTACGTGAGTAAGTTCGGTAGTGGCGATTTGTGAGGTTTTGGTGCACCCATCACCCAAGCAGTATACACTGCACCCTATTTGTAGTCTTTTATCCCTCATCTGCCTCCAACTCTTCCCCCCAAGTCCAAAACTCTATTGTATCATTCTTATGCCTTTGCGTTCTCATAGCTTAGCTCCTACATAACCGTGAGAACATAAGAAAACACTAAAATAAGTAAAGAGAGAAACACATAACAAAAGTCACAGAACAGAATAGAATTTCAGATATAAATATGCAGCCAATAAAGAGAATCTTCCCTACGCTGGGTTCCTTTCCATCCTTCAAGTCTCTGACCTCCCTCGAGGTCATAACATTTATTCCAGCTTGCAATTATGTATTGATTTGTGTGTTTATAAGTCTGATCTTGGTTTCCCCAATGAGATTTTAAGCTCTCCATGAAGGGTCTTGAACATACCTGGCATGGTTGGCAATCAAAAAATAATTGGTGAAAGCAAAAATGAATGAATGATGAGTAGAGCTGGGAAGTCAGGCCAGAAGCTGTAACAGCAGGCCTATTACCCCTGTCTCCTAAGCATCCTTATTTATTGAGCATGTATTATTTGCCAGGCATTTCACCAAGTACTCTACATTGTTTATCACATTAATCCTCTCCAAAACCATGAGGAAGTGTGCTTAGGGGTCCCAAGATCACCTTCACTTTCAGCTATTCGCTAGAAGGGCCGACAGAACTCAGCAAAGCTGTTATACTCAGGGTTATAGTTTATTCCAGCAAAAGGGTATAAGCTAAAGTCAGCAATGGAAAAAGGCATGTTAGGGCAGAGTCCAGGAGCTCCCATAAAACTTCCAGCTGTCCTCTCCCAGTGGAGTCATATAGACAGCATTTCTTTTTACCAGAGACTCGCCGTCCAGGATTTCACTGGAGATTTCATTGTTTGATGACATTTCCCATCTCAGACCACCCATGTGGCTGCCCTCAGTCTCCAGTCCCTCCAGAGGTCAAGCTTCTACTGTTTGGCCCAAAGCCCCCACCATAAATCACATTGTTAGCTTAGACTATCTCGCATGACCCAAGGCCTCCAGGTAAACACAGTCTCTTTGATCAGGCAAAATATTCTAAGGTCTTAAGGGTTATCTCCCAGGACAAGAGCCAAACCTCTGTCAGAATATGCAGGGTTTGGATGACCCAGACTTGCTGAGTTTGCTGCACAGGGAAATACTAGCATTCACCCCAATTTGTGGATGACCCAAATTAAGGATCAGGGATGCTAAATGATTTGACCAAAGTTACAAAAGCCAGAATGCAAACAAACATCCCACTTGATTCTAACATATGTGTTCTTAACTACTGCATCCTAGTACCTCACCTAAACAAGTAAAATTTTCTATGGAAAAAAAAAAACACACCTCACACAGAGTGTCTTATAAAACTGGTCTGAAAACTGAATGTTTCCACTTAATAAGATCATCGTGAGCTTTCTGCTGATCTCAAGCACCCCAGCAGTGGATCATCTCAGATTTGCCAAGGCCAGGTGGATCTGATCCCCCTGTTGAGTGAGCACTGGGGGTTGTGTAGTGTCTCCCGCCTCACCAAAGAAGAGAAAACATGCCCAAGGGCTAACCAGACCTTTCTAATATTTACTCCATTTCTCCCAAAAAGATTGTCACTATACGTGAGGGAGGCAAGATGTCTTCGTTGGTTAAGCAGCAACTACAAAGATAGGGTACAGGACAATTTTTGACCCCTTACCTCGTCAGTAGAGTGAAATCACAGAGGAAGTTACATTTGCCCTGCCCAGCATTCCCAAGACACGTGGGCTCTTCCTGCAAAGTGGTCCAGATGCAATTATGCAAATCACATTCACAAAATAAAACTTCTGAAAAGCGAGTCAGCAAAGGAACCTGTGTGATTTTGCTGACTCAATAATGCCTAACTTTGAGTATGGAACCTTTGTGTGTATATAACACCAAATCATTAAAATTGGGGGATGTTTAGAAAATATGATGAAAAACAATCCTTCTTTACCCCAGCTCATACCAATAGATCTGCATTTGAGTAATTATTATCAGCCATATTTATTAATCTTGCATGCATTCTGTGTATCTGAGAACACCAATTCCTGAATGTTTTCAGAGTAATTCGCTCATTCATTCATTCATCAAGCATTTCTTAAACACCTACTTAGTCCAGGGTTCAAAGATAGAGAGGCAGAGATGCTGCAGACACAAATTCTGCATTCTCCAGCAGCAGAGAACTTAGCCTGGGAAATGATAGATAACTTAAGTCGAAGAACAGTATGGTTTTGGTTTTGGGCTCCATTCTCCAGTGATAGTAGAGCTCATGACCAGCTCAGGGAGGTAAACCATTGATGACCATTAGCTCAGCATATTGATTTTGGTCCCACCTGTTGCAAGGAGTAGAGAGAACCGGGCCAACCTTTCTAAATTGGTGGGAAGTGTTGCCAGGGTATGTCAAAGAGCTCATTTCACAGCAACATGTTGAGTTCCCATCTCAGCTCTGCCTTTTCCCTTGTATGTATCACCGTGGTGATCTGGCTCCACTTGGGTTCCTTTCTTCTTACCCTGTTATCAGTCTACACCTCCCTTTATTTTTAAAATTGGAAATAAACTCAGGGCTCACTGGCAGCTGAACCTCCGACTGTTTCTGAATTTTGCTCTTTGCCTATTACATTGTTACGAAGTTTGTTGTTTCTGGGCTTCAACTATGTATTAGTTAGGAATTGTTCAGTTTCAAGTGTCAGAGCTCCAAGTAGTTTAAGCAATCAGCAGTAAATTGGGGATAGAGAGAACTGGAGATCTCATCTAAAATAACCTTCAGGCACCATTTAATCTAGGAGTCCACATTTTACTGCCAGGGCTCTAGCTATCTAGTTACCTGTCTAGCTTGCTATATCTAGTTCTGCTGTCTTCTACAGCTTCTTTCAGGAAAATGAGTCTACTGATTGGGAAATATCACCAATATGATAGCCAACATTGGACTACACTATATTGCACTAGTGGTCCAAGGTCCACAACCTAAAGGCTCATGATTCAAAAGCAATAGAGATTCTTTCTCTGTGTCTATATATCAAATTTCAGTTACTAATTACCCCTGACTGAGGCACATGCCTGTCCTGTACTGATCACTGTGCTGAGGGTTTGGGATATTCTAACTGGCCAGCCTGGCCCACGTACCCTTGTGTGTATGACGTGGCCAGAGCGAATGACCTGCCCATCAGAAGGTAAAGAGAGATCAGGTGGTTCCTCACAGAAGGGGACGCTTCGCAAAGCAACAACATAATGTTATTACTAGAGTGTCTGCAAGCTCTTGTCTCTGAAGCCTATGCATCATCTTTCTATCAAAATCATGCTTCTTATGGCTTCCAGACCCTACTGAGGAGACAAACGAATAGGTAAATTACAGGAACATAGAGTGTTGAGCTTTTTTAATATCAGAAAAGGAAAGCTTTTTAGGTACACACAGGAAAAAGAGTTTGGTGATGACCTCACTGTGAGACCTGCCTGCAAACTTTATCCCTGTGCCTTCTCACCCCTGCATCTGTAGAGACAGAAAACAATGATGGGTGAGAAAAGCTATTGCCAACTATACAACAGGTGAGAGCTGATGTGCAACTTGGAATCTTTTTCCCTTGAGAGAGCAGTGGGGGACTAGATAGAATCAACCAGCTGAGTCTCTTCAGGTGCTTAACTTTTATGTGAGAGCTCTGGAGTTCAATAATTCATGCTGATGCAGCCAGCAGCAAGCAAATTGCATTCACACTCGATTCAAATTTTGATTACAAAACAGAACCCCAAATGAGTTGTATGATGGAAAAACATGCTAGGTGACTTCAGCTTGATGGCAGACAATGAGAATGGTAAAAGCACCTGGGCTTTCAGGTCAAATGAGCCTCAACCAATCTTGGATCTGCCATATACTGGCTGTGTGATCTTGTTTGGTGACATTTACCATCTCAGAACTTCTGTTTCTTCATCAATAAAATAGGGTAATACCACCTACTTCAGAGGATTTTGAGAGCATATGAATGAGATAATGCATGGAAAGTGCAGTAGTGCAATAATGTAAGAAAAATGTCTGTGGCCTGGCAGAACCCCAATAAATGTTAATTTCCTTTCCTCTTCAGAGTCATTCACTCTCCCTGTCTCTTCCCCTCACTCCACCCCTTCCTGCTTCCCTCTGCCCTACTTTGCACTGTGGAAGCCAATGTTTTCTGTGAGTATGACCATAGAAATGAGAATACCAGAGGAGGGATTGTCCAAAATGAAGAGAAAGAAGAAAGAGGGTCTTCTTGTTAAAAATAGAATTTATCTATAATTCATTTCTACAATTTTTATTTATGTTGGGGGGGATGGAGAAAAGATGAAAATAGGTATTTAGTACTATTTTAGGGTTTCAAGGTTTTGGCATCTTCAAAGGAATTTGGGAATTTGTGCAATTTTAGTTTAATATACTCTCTCAGTAAGTCATTAAAATATGTAAGCCACTTGCACTGCAAATACCTTTCAGAAGAAGAAAAGAAAGAAAGCAGCCTAGCAATTTACAAAGCCTACATCAAAACTCCATTTATTGCCACCCTTTTGAGTTAGAATAAGATATAGCTTAGACCTACAGTAGCATCAAACTTGGTGAGGAAGCCTGATAAAAATGCAGCTACTTGGATCCCACTCCAAGAGATTCTGATCAAATCAGGAGTTGGATCAAGGCGTTCGCATTTTTAACACCTCCCAGAATCTCATACAGGGAAACCACAGATTATATTTTAAGAAACAGGCCTGGCACAATGCCTCACACCTATAATCTTAGCATTTTGGGAGGCTGAGGCGGGTGGATCACTTAAGCCTAGGAGTTTGAGACCAGCCTGAACAACATGGTAAAACCCTGTCTCTGCAAAAAATACAAAAATTTAGCCAGGCATGGTGATAAACACCTGTATTCCCAGATATTGGGCTGAGGCAGGAAGATCACTTAACCTGGGAGGTTGAAGCTACAGTGGCTGAAACCATGACATTGCACTCCAGCCTGGGTGACAGAGTGAGACCTTGTCTCAAAAAAAGAAAAAGAAAAGAACTGCAGGCTTGGGCTTGGGGATAGAACTGAGTTCAAATACTAAATTCACCATTTTCTAGCTCTGTGAACTTGGGCAACTTTTAAATTTTTTGTATTAGTCCGTTTTCATACTTCTGATAAAGATATACCCGAGACTGAGTAATGTACAAAAGGAAGATGTTTAATTGGATTTACAGTTCCAAGTGGCTGGGGAAGCCTCACAATCACCGCAGAAGGCAAGGAGGAACAAGTCACGTCTTACATGGAGTGCAGCAGGCAAAACGAGAGAGCTTGTGCAAGGGAACTCCTTTTTTTAAAACCATCGGCTCTCATGAGACTTATTCACTATCATAAGAACAGCATAGGAAAGACTTGCCCCCATGATTCAATTACCTCCCACTGGGTCCCTCCCACAACACGTGGAAATTCAAGATGAGATTTTGGTGGGGACACAGCCAAATCATATCATTCCACCTGGCCCCTCCCAAATCTCATGTTCTCACATTTCAACACCTATCATGTCTTCACAACAGTTCCCCAAAGTCTTAACTCATTTTGACATTAACTCAAAAGTCCACAATCCAAAGTCTCATCTGAGACAAGGCAAGTCCCTTCCACCTATGAGCCTGTAAAATCAAAAGCAGGTTAGTTACTTTCTACAGTGGGGGCACAGGAATTGGATAAATACAGCCATTTCAAATGGGAGAACTTGGCCATAACAAAGGAGCTACAGGCCTCATGCCAGTCCAAATTCCAGTGGAGCAGTCAAATCTTAAAGCTCCAAAATGATCTCCTTGACTCCATGTCTCACATCCAGGTCATGCTGATGCAAGAGGTGGGTTCCCATGGCCTTGGAAAGCTCTGCCCCTGTGGCTTTGGTGTTGAGTGTCTATAGCTAGCTTTTCCAGGCACAAGGTGCAAGCTGTCAGTGGATCTACCATTCTGGGGTCTGGAGGACTGTTGCTCTCTTCTCACAGCTCCACTAGGCAGTGCCCCAGTAGGGACTCTGTGTGGGAGATCCAACCCCACGTTTCCCTCCTCCACTGCCCTAGCAGAGGCTCTCCATGAGGGCCCCATACCTGCAGCAAAATTCTGCCTGGACATCCAGGCATTTCCATACATCTTTTGAAATCTAGGCAGAGGTTTCCAAACCTCAATTCTTGACTTCTGTGTACTCACAGGCTCAATACCACATGGAAACTGGCAAGGCTTGAGGCTTGCACCCTCTGAAGTCACGACCAAGCTCTATATTGGCCCCTTTCAGCCACAGCTGGAGCAGCTGGGACACAGGGCACCAAGTCCCTAGGCTGAACACAGCATGGGGACCCTCAGCCTGGCCCATGAAACCACTTTTTCTTCTTAGGTCTCCAGGCCTATGATGGGAGGGGCTTCCATGAAGACCTTTGACCTGCCCTGGAGACATTTTCCCCACTGTCTTGGGGAATAACATTCAGCTCATTACTTATGCAAATGTCTGCAGCCTGCAGCCAGCTTGAATTTCTTCTCAGAAAATGGGATTTTCTTTTTGATCACATTGTCAAACAGCAAATTTTCAAAAATTTTATGCTCTGTTTCCCTTATAAAACTGAATGCCTTTAAACAGCACCCAGGTCACATCTGGAATGCTTTGGGACTTAGAAATTTCTTTCACCAAATACCCTAAATCATCCCTCTCAAGTTCAAAGTTCCACAAATCTCTATGGCAGGGGCAAAATGCTGCCAGTCTCTTTGCTAAATCATAACAAGAGTTACCTTTGCTCCAGTTCCCAACAAGTTCCTCATCTCCATCTGAGACCACCTCAGCCTGGACCTTAGTGTTCATATCACTATCAGCATTTTTGTCAAAGTCATGCAACAAGTCTCTAGAAAGTTCCAAACTTTCCCACATTTTCCTATCTTCTTCTGAGCCTTCCAAACTTTTCCAGCCTCTCTGCCTGTTACCCAGTTCCAAAGTTATTTCCATATTTTCAGGTATTTTTCAGCAACACCCCACTCTACTGGTGCTGATTTACTGCATTAGTCTGTTTTCATGTTGCTGAGAAAGACATACCTGAGACTGGGAAGAAAAAGAGGTTAAATTAGACTTACAGTTCCACATGGATGGGGAGGGCTCAGAATCATGGCAGGAGGCAAAAGGCACTTCTTACACGGCGGCAGCAAGACAAAATGAGGAAGAAACAAAAGCAGAAACCCTTGATAAATCCATCAGATCTCATGAGACTTATTCACAATCATGAGTACAGCATAGGAAAAACTTGCCCCCATGATTCAATTACCTCTCACCAGGTCCCTTCCACAACATGTGGTAATTCAAGATGAGATTTGGATGGGGACACATCCAAACCATTTCATTCTCTGATCTCATTTTTTTAATCTGAAAATTGACACTTGAAATAATACACACCTCAAAGGTTGTTGTGAGAATTAGAGAGTGCATAGCAAAGAGAATTAGAGCACTAAGCAAGGAATCTGACACAAGGAAGAACCACTCAGTAAAGGTTAGCTATTGATATTGTCATTATCATGCAAAGCCAAAGGAACTTGGATCTTTTCTTCTTTATCTTTTTATTCTTTCTTTCTTTCCTTTTCTATTTTCTGATTTTTTTCCATTAATCAAAAAATGAAAAAAAAGAAAACCCACAATGCATTCAGCAATGTAGAAGTTTATTTAGCTCTCAGACAAAACTCCAGGATGGGTGCAGCAGCTCTGAAACTCAGGCTTCTTCCCTCCCTATTAGGTGTGGCCCCTGTCCTCAATATTCAATATGGCAGCTAGAGCTCTAGGGATCAAGTCTGCATTCCACATAGCAAGAGGGAGGAGAGGAAAAGAAAACTCCAAAGTTTTCTTTTCCTAAAGGTTTCTTACTGAGGAAGTTTTATTCCTAAAGGTTGCTTACATCCACACTGGCCTGGACTTAATCACCAGAGAGGCTGAAAATGTGACCAATATTCCAGGTAGTTATGCACCCATAAAAATGTGATTAGTATTACAATGGAAAATTGACAGAAAGAAATATGGAGGGACAACTATTGTTCCCTGATGTACCCAACCCTAGAAGTCTAACAGATTTGAGTCATTCCCCAGAAATCCATTCTCATCCAGCTTTTACCTGCTGATTCCTCAGATAGGGAACACTTTCCCCAAAAATGGCAGTCACAGAGTTTCCTTATCCTACTTAGCTTGGCCTTCTTTCTTTCTAAATTCCTCTTATACATTTTACCCCTCATCCACCGACGTCATTCATTTTCTTTTGACTGTCCAATTGTAATAAGCAATACGATTATTTTATTGTAGAAAAGTTAGAAAACACAGCTAGGCATTTAGGAATAACGCGTTTTTACAATATTCAAAAATCATACCACTTAGCAATAACTACTTCTAAAATATTGGCCTATAGTCATCTAGCATTTTCTCCAGGTGAAAATATACATGTGTATTTATAATGAAAATCTAGTCTACATAATTGTTCTTAACCCCTTCTGTTACACTTAATGGTATATTATCAGTAACACTCAATGTTATTAATTATAGATAGATTGATACATCATCAATTTTAATGACTGCAAAGTTTTTCATTGTATGGGTATGTACTAATTTATTCAACCAGTTACTTGTTTATTCTACAGCATCTTTTAAACCCCCTGGTACATACATCTTTGCTCATTTGTCCACCAGTTTCCTGGAGATGAGCTGTATTCCTGTGGTTTTCTCACCCGTGGGGTCTCCTTACTGTATGTGCGGACCAGCAGGAAAGGACAGCTCAACCATTCCATCAGCAAAGTAATGTTAGGTCTTGTCTCTATCTCTGAGCTGCTTGGAATTTTTTTTTCAAATGAACATTGCAGATTCAGGAGATCCATGAAGACCTAAATTAATGCCTCTCTATACCCCATTATATGACTAGCAAGACTATGAATAGCAAGACTGCTACAATGAGAGAGGATTACATAATCCCACTGTGTGGAAAGCACAAAATAAAATATGACCCTAGGTGACTGAAGCACTTCCTCTTAAACATAATCTGTTAGAACTTGCAGTTTGTCAAGCTGACTTCAAGCAAGACTGGAGTAAAGCCATTTCAATGTGGGAAGAAAAAACAATTTTAATTAGTAAAATCATATTTGACTGAAATAATTATTTAGACAACTGATTTGATATATGATTATGCTTGAGCTGATTTTTTTTTAAACTGACGATTGATCTCTGACTAATTGTTTCTTTGTGTCAGTTAAGCTTCCTAATGATCCAAATGCTCATTTTATAAATGAATACAGTTTAGGAAAGACTAAGTAACTTGGCCATGATTACACAAATGGAAAGAAGTGGAGGCAGAATTCAAAATCAGCATTCAGACCCAGAGTCACCGACTCCACTCTCATAGATGTGGAGTCAAGTTCCCGACCCTGTTGCTGGCATAGTGATTAAGAAAAAGGGCTCTAGCATCAGGTAGTCTGAGTTCATGTTCCATGTCTGCCATTTCTCAGCTGTGTCACCTTATGGAAGTTAATAAATCACTCTGTGTCTCTGTCACCCTGTCTTATAAATGGCGATAATGAGTGTCTAACTCCAAGGGCTACATAAATGAGATGATCCACATACACACTTAGCACATAGGAGATAATTAGTTATTAATATTATGCAGGTGCAATCTGAAAACCTTGGCCAAAAGGGTTGTAGACACGGTGGCCATCAGGGTTCAGGTATACCTGTAAAGGTATATTACACAGGTAAACTCGTATCATGGGCATTTGTTGTGCAGATTATTTCATCACCCAGCAATGAATGACACTTCCTGTTGCTCTTCATTCTCTCCAGCATTTACCATTGTCAGTGTTTCAGATTTTCACCCTGCTAGTAGACGGGAAAACTGACAACCATGCCTGCGGGTCTGATATATGCATCTGTAAGTGTACATGCAGCCAAAGAAGAGGAATCCAAAGAGCAGCTAGTGAAACCAGAGCAGCTCCATGTATATGCTGCACTATCACTCAATTCTAAATATGTTGAAGAGCAGCCTGGTCATTTACAAATGGGCTTTGCTTCCATCTGCACTGCAACTGGCCATTATATTGGCTGGTGCAAGGGTGTTTATGTCTTTGTGGAAATGGGATAATGGATACAGTACAATTTGGAAAAGATGCTTATGTCTATATGAAAAATCCTCCTCGGGATTTTCTTCTGAAAATGGGAGTTATTACGGTTTCAAATAGGCTTGGTTTCAGCAAGAAAAAGTTCTAAGTTTAAGAAAATTACTTTTCCTCTAGGACTGGCCGCTTTAGGAGCAACTGTTTGCTACCCAGGTCAAGGAGTAATAATTCTAAGGTAACAGGGAAAAGGTATATGTTACAAGCCAGCAAATTTTTGTAGTTAAATCACTGTGGATAAAAAGCAGCATAAAAGAGTTATTCCGTAAACCTAAAGAAAAAACTAAGCTAGAATCCTCTGCCGAAATAGAAGTGGCTGCAAAAACAACTCACTTCTTGAAACACTCAGTGCCCTTGCCAACAGAACTCAGCTCTGAAGCAAAGACCAAATCAGAATCCACCTCAGGTGCTACACAGTTTATGCCTGACCCCAAGCTCATGGATCACGGGCAGTCCCACCCAGAAGACATAGATATGTACAGCACTAGAAGCTGAAGTAGACTGCATAGAGAGACTACATAGAAAACTACAAGATGTGGGAAGTTGCAAATAATGATGAAAAAAATCACATCATGGGTACTGATACATAGAGTATTACTTAAACCAAGTTTTTCCCTTACCTCTCCAAATGTGCAATTCGATAAATTACATAAGTGGTTAACACACAAACTCTGAATGCAATCCAAACAATATTAAATGATTGATGAGGAGACATAGGTAGAAGTATTAGCTTGCATTTGATGACCTTTAAGGGCATTTATTTTTTTAAAAATGAAGATATGAACTCCAGTGAGACTAAAATCTGAAAATGCATATATGTATGTATAAAGACATACATATTTATACATATAAATGTATTTCTGCTCTACCTTTCTCAAATTAATGTCAGTTAAATTAGAATCGTGTATGGAAAGGTGAGTTTCCCTCTGGTTTTTGTTGTTGTTGTTGTTTTGTTTTGTTTTTCATGTCCTAGAGCTGCAATCAAATATCTATGTTTTATGGGAGAAAAATATTATGCAGGTATATCCCAGAGATAGTGTAGGTTCAGTTCCAGACCACTACAATAATGCTAATACCATAATAAAGCAAGTCAAATAAATGTCTTTGTTTCCCAGTGCATATAAAAGTTGTTTACATTACACTGCAGTCTATTAAGTGTGCAATAGCATTATGTCTTAAAAAATATATCTAACTTAATTTAAAATACTTTATTACTTAAAAAAGTTAATGATGATCTGAGCCTTCAGCAAGTCGCCATCTTCTAGCCAGTGGTGGGTCTTGCCTCAATATTAATGGTTTGCGGCTTCACCTTGCATTTTTAAGTTATAGAGACAGCTTCTTTTCTTTAACCTAAGACAATCTCAGCTAGCGTCAACCTTTTCTTCTGCAGCTTCCTCACCTCTTTCAGTCTTCATAGAATTAAAGAAAGTTAGGATCTTGATATGAATTAGGCTTTGGCTTAAGGGTATGTTGTGGCTGGTTTGATCTCCCACCCAAACCAGTTGAACTTTCTCCATATTAGCAATAAGGCTGTTTCACTTTCTTATCATTTGTGTATTCACGGCGGTAGCACTTCTAATTTCCTTCAAGAACTTTTTCTTTGCATTCACAACTTGGCTGTTTGTCACAAGAGGCCTAGCTTTTGGCCTATCTCAGCTTTAGTCATGCCATCCTCACTAAGATTAATCATTTCTAGCTTTTGATTTAAAGTGAGAGATGTGCAACTCTTTCTTTCACTTGAAAATTTGTAGGCCATTGTAGGGTTATTAATTGGCCTCATTGTAGTATTTTTGTGTCTCAGAGAATAGGGAGGCCCAAGGAGAGGGAGAGAGATTGGAGAATGATTGGTTGGTGGAGCAGTCAGAACACAAACATTTATTGACAAAGTTTGCTGTCTTGTAAGGACAGTTTGTGGCATCCATCCCCTAACCCAGGCATTACAATAGTAACATCAAAGATCACTAATTACAGATCACCATAGCAGATATAATAATAATGAAAAAGGTTAACATATTTAAAGTTAATAACAGTTACCAAAATATAGCAGAACACAGAGACACAAAGTCAGCACGTGGTGTTGGAAAAATTGCACCAATAGACTTATTCAGCACAGGTTGCCATAAATTTTGATTTGTAAAAAACTCAATATTTGCAAAGCATGTTAAAGCAAAGTATAATAAAAGGGGGAATGCTTGTATCTTCTGTTCCTCCAGACTCTAAGCTAAATAGATATTGGAGCTAAGTATGTATTTTATTGGTCTGTGCCATTGCAGGTGCCTCGAGCAAAGGCCTTATGCAACTACAGAGGGCAGAATCCTGGTGACCTAAGGTTTAATAAGGGAGATGTCATTCTTCTCCGGAGACAGCTTGATGAGAATTGGTACCAGGGGGAAATCAATGGCATCAGCGGGATCTTCCCAGCCAGCTCTGTGGAAGTCATCAAGCAGCTGCCCCAGCCACCCCCGCTCTGCAGGGCCCTCTACAACTTCGACCTACGAGGCAAGGACAAGAGTGAGAACCAGGATTGCCTCACCTTCCTCAAGGTAGGATTCTGGGTGGCCACCAGAGTCATCTGGGACCACATAGAGACCATAGCAGAACCAGAGTTGCTTGTTTAACATGTGCTGATTTTTAAAAATTATATATTAAATATATTATATTATTGTTTATAAAATATATTTTATGCATAAATTATATATGTAATATGTGTGTACAATTCAAACTACATGCAAGTGAAATCTCTACGGAAATCTACAAATAAGTGATAGAAATCTGTGAGCCTTTTTTATTGTAATTACAAAAGTATGCACTTGTTCATTCATTCATTCTATCACTTTTGAGCACTTACTCTTTGCAGGTCCTGGGAATAGGACATGAATAAGTCACAGTCTCTGTTCTCCTGGCAGAGTAATGGGAAGAACAGATACGTGGACAGAAAATCACAAACAATTTGATAACATGCTATGTAAAACTACAGCCCCTACCTCTTTACCATGTATGTGGAAGAGTATTCTTGCTGACCAAGTTACGGTTACCTGATTCTACTCATTTACAACATTCTATCTTGTTGTAAACATCACATTCAAAACTCTGCAGACACACACAAAACAACATAATCATGCCTTTCTACATAAATAACCTCTTACAAGATGTATTTTTCAAACATTAATTACCCTAAGATTTCTTGTGCCTCTCTTTTTCATTAGGTGATTCCCCACCATTTGCAAGTAATGACAGTTCTACTAAAGTCTACACTACTTTAACTCTCTGTATTCAGTATTTGTTATTCCATAAACATTCACATCTCTCATAGAAACCACAGTTGGAATTATTTTCATTCTTCACTACTGGTGATAAGTAGATCAAATATAAGCATAGGAAGTGGCATTGTTACAATAGTTTAGCCAAGGTTGTTTGTTTTGCAAAATATTTTTATTCCACCACCACCAGAAAGGAGATTTACTTCAGGTGTCCTCAAACTAGACAACCTCTCTGTCCTCCATATTTTGAGATAATGATGTTTATTATTACCTTGAAACCTCAGAGTGAGACTCCTAAGGAAGGTCATTCTACAGCCCAAACAGCAAAGTTTAGACCTAGACTACAGTTAGAGGAAGGTCAGTTCAATTCCACAAATATTTAGTGAGTATTTATTTTGTGCCAGGCATTAGACACACAGCTGGAGGAAGACGCAAGCAGGGAGTATCATTGTCTGCCTCTCTCACCCTTTCTGGGAATTTGCAAACTGGAACCCTTACTCTACATGCTCATTCATTTTCTGAGCCCATCCATGTGCCAAGCTGGCCATTGGAGATAAAGTGATGAGTCGTTCTTACCTTCACAGAGTTGGCAATCTAGTGGAAGAAACACACATATAAATGGGAAATTATGATAAAGAAACAAGAAAAGAGGATTTGACCCATTCTGGAAGGCTAGGAAATCTCATGGTCTAAACTCAGCACATCCAAATTAAACTCGAGATATTCTTTCCCAAAGTTGCTCTTTTCCTAGTGCTTTCTAGCTCAGTAAATAGTATAATTTATTCAACTTCATGTATTTATTTAGGCATGAATGCATTCAGGAAATATTTATTGCCTGACTACTAAAGGGGAGCCACTGCATTAGGTGCTAGGGACAGCAAAGATTAACAAAGCAGACACAGGCCCTGCATACATGGAGTTTATGGTCTGATAGGGTAGACAGACATTAAAGAAATAATAACCTGTGGGCTCAGTGGTTCACGCCTGTAATCCCAACACTTTGGGAGGCCATGGTGGGCAGATCACTTGAGCTCAGGAGTTCGAGACCAGCCTGACCAACATGGCGAAACCCCATCTCTGCTAAAAATATAAAAATTAGCCAGGCGTGGTGGCACATGCCTGTAGTCCTAGCTACTCAGGAGACTGAGGCAGGAGAATCGCTTGAACCTGGGAGGCGGAGGCTGCTGTGAGCCAAGATTGCGCCATTGCACTCAGCCTGGGCAACAGAGCAAGACTCCATCTAACAACAACAACAAAAGGAATAACCTGTAAATGCATAACTGCAAATGTGTAAGAGCAGGAACCACAACCCCTGGACCACCAACCAGTACCAGTCTGTGGCCTATTAGGAAACCGGCTGCACAGCAAGAGGTGAGCAGGGCAAGCAAGCAAACCTTCATCTGTATTTATAGCTGCTCTCTATGGATTACATTATTGCCTGAGCTCCACCTCCTGTCAGATCAGTGGCAGCAATTAGATTCTCATAGGAGCATGAACCCTATTGTGAACTGCGCGTGCAAGAGATCTAAGTTACATGCTCCTTATGAGAATCGAATGCCTGATGATCTGAGGTGGAGCAGTTTTATCATGAAACCATCCCCTGACCCCCAACCCTCTCTCCCTACTCCCTACCCACTGCATCCATGGAAAAATTGTCTTTCACGAAACTGGTCCCTGGTGCCAACAAGGTTGGGTACCGCTGTGTAAAAGGAAGCTAAGAAAGTGTATAATGCAGTAACAGATTTAGATTTGAATTAATCCTAATTCCTGAGGAGCATGGAACATAATGTCAGAGAGATCAGAAGGTCTTTAGTGGATGAATATACAGGTTGCACTTGATGAATGTTGTATGGACATAGTAAGGTGTTCCTAAAATGGTATTAAGTATAAAAAAAAAAAAAATCAGTTTCCCATATGGCTTCATTTGTGTGAGGTACAGGAACAGGCAAAATAAATGTATAGTACTAGAAGTCAGAGTAGTGCTTGCCTCTTAATAGGTGGTGGGAAAGGGCACAAAGGAACCTCCTGGGTGCTGGGGATATTCTATACCTTCATCTGAACAAGGATTTCATGGATATATTCAAATGTAAAGTTTCTCAAGATTTGTGCGTTTCACTGTATGCATGTGTGTATGTTTTTGGAAAGTTTTTTAAAAATATGTACATTTATATGTGTGTATGTTTTGTCTCGATAGAAAAGAATCTGGAAAAAATGTGTTATTCAAGCTGTTGACAGGGATTGTATCTTTATTGTGGTATAATATTTTCCTTGTTTTGCTTACCTGTATTTTCAAATGTTTCTACAAATTTGCATATAACCTTTTGTAGTAAGAAAAATCTGAACAAAAAGGTGCTTTATGTTTGATGCATTAAAAATTGAATATGTTCTGAAAAGTCTTCTAAATGAGCATAAAATTCATTTTTCTTTTTGCAAAGCTAAAAGTGCTTCTCCCTGTGGCTTCCGTCTTGATTTCTCTATCAGATAAATTTAAATGAAAAGCTTGGACCCTCCTGGTGATTAAAAATTGAAACATTTCTAAGTTTTCCTATTGGATTCTATTGATTCTCCAAATTATTTCTACTCCCCTATGGTCTTGGTGACACAAATACTGCCCTTTATGAAGAAAGCTCATTTTAGCAAAAAGATTTCCCAAGTAAATCAAGCACAAGCTATATTCCTCACACCTTACACCATCTGAGACTCCAAACTGATCTCTGCTGAGAGCTTCTACTGCCTGAAAATGAAAGTAAATGCTGACCATGAGACTTTCTCTTTCAGGATGATATCATCACTGTCATCAGCCGAGTGGATGAGAACTGGGCAGAAGGCAAGTTAGGAGATAAAGTAGGCATCTTCCCTATCTTGTTTGTAGAGGTACGTGAGTATCAAGTCTACATCTGATTCACACGTATACAGAAATATGCATGTGCTACAGTGATGCCTGAGAACAATTCCTATTTGATAGGGGGCTTATTTCAGAACTAACTGGAATCTCTAAAGAGTAGATGCCAGACAATAATACCTAATTCTGGCAAGAGTCTGGGGAAATGAGTGAAATCTCTCATCTGCAAACTCAAATAAACTTATACCAAAAGTATTAAAACTGTGTGCCTCCTATGAGTCAACAAGTCTACATCTGAGTTTATTGTAAGAAAATATTTAAATGAGTATGCAAAGATAGATATATAAAATGTTCAAAAATGTTCACCATAACATTAGGCGATAGTGTATAACTATGAAAAACCAGAAGTACTCTAAATATTCAATAATAAGGACTTCATTTTTAAAAATTGTGGTGATGAAAAAAGTGTCTCTCAATGGAGAATACTATAATATATGGAGAATAATTTTAATATCACAAAGTATTTTATATTATGGAAATATTTATGATTCATTGTTAAGCTTTTTAAAAGTTTAATAGGTATACAGTTTCAGATTTGCAGGACAAAAGAGTTCTAAAGATGTATTTCATAACTGTGAATATATGTAATACTGCTGAACTGTACACTTAAAAATGGCTCAGAAGGTAAATTTTATGTTATATGTCTTTTATCACAATAAAAAAATAAGTTGGACCTTATGGAACCAGCTTTATAAATATATGTGTTTTTATATAAATGGATAAAGGACTAGAGAAGTATATGTATCAAAATATTAACATTTTGTGATCACTAGATGGTGAGATTCTAGATGCTTTTCATTTTCTTCTGCCAACTTGTATTTTCTAAATCTTCTGAAATTAGCATATATTTATTACTTGTGTTTCTTAAAGAAAAATTTTTTGAAAAAAAGAAAGAAAACATGCTAAGCTATCTGTATCTCCAGTATAATAATATAACCTGTCAGTGCCTAACCTTATTAGCCATGAGCCTCACTTTAGCTTGAAGCAAGTCATTACATATTTGAAAGAGAGGTTTCGGCCCAGTGCGGTGGCTCACACCTGTAATCCCAGCACTTTGGGAGGCCGAGGCAGGTGGATCACGAGGTCAAGAGATGGAGACTCTCGTGGCCAACATGATGAAACTCCGTCTCTACTAAAAAATACAAAAATTAGCTGGGTGTGGTGGCGCATGCCTGTAGTCCCAGCTACTCGGGAGGCTGAGGCAGGAGAATTGCTTGAACCTGGGAGGTGGGGGTTGCAGTGAGCCAAGATCACACCTCTGTACTCCAGCCTGGTGCCTGGCAACAGAGCGAGACTCTGTCTCAAAAAAAAAAAAAAAAAAAAAAAGGCGGGGAGGTTTCATTGTTTAACTGCGTTTATTAGGTATTTAACATGCATAAAGCATCAAAAATGAGTAGTGGAAAGCTATGAAAGAAGTAAAAGGTGTGCTGTCCACCCTGGGGGTTGGAGGGTTTGAAACAGAACAGACCACAATCAAGATGTGACCAATTCTTCTAATCATAAGAGCTAAAGCAGGTTCTGAAATGGTGTACCCAGAGCATTGCACAGCTATCAGCGTTCTCTATAACCCCTCTACTCGATCAGTGTTGAAGGAAGAGTTGGAGGAAGGATCCAGAGAGGCTGGTCTTCTTACTGTCTCTATTAAACTCATTCCTACTGCTCATTCCTAACGCTTTTTCTCTTGTTGGGGCCCCTTTCAGATACACCACCCAATTCACCTTACCTGTTCAAATTTCACTTATTTTATAAGGCTCAAATAGAGACTCACTTTCTCTATGAAATTTCAGCAAGTAGTTAAACACTCAATGGTCTCTTTCCTTGCTGAATATCTGATGAGTGTGTTAGTTGTACTTCACAGGCTAACCTAACACAGAACAGGCACTCTGTTTAAAAAAAAAATTAGCTTAAGAAGTGAATAAATGGAAAATGATTCGGAAAGTAGTCAAAGCTACCAAAGGGAAAAAAAATTAAAGAGCAAACCATTCAGCGTAACCTGTCCTAAACATATATTTAATTATTAATTTTTCGTTGAGTGCCTGCTATGCCAGGACCTGTGCCTAGTTCTAAAGACACAAGACAAACATGGGTCCCTGCTCTCAGAGACTGTAAAGTCAGAAAGTATTCCAGTAATTACAAGTGTGATGAATCATGTAAAGACTGAAGTAGCCAGGTATAGTGGCTCATGGCTATAATCCCAACACACTAGGGGCCAAGATGGGAGGATTGCTTGAGCCCAAGAGATTGAGACCAGCTTGAGCAACATAGTGAAACTCCCATCTCTACAAAAAACTTATAAACTAGCCAGGTATGGTGGCCCACACCTGGTCCCAGCTACTCCAGAGGCTGAGGCAGGAGTATCGTTTGAGCCCAAGAGGTCGAGGCTGCAGTGAGCCGTGACTGTGCCACTATACTCTATCCTGGATAACAGAGCAAGACCCTATCTCAGAAAAGAAAGAAAAAAAAAAAAGACTGAAGTAGAGGAAATTATTAGGAAGTTAAGATATGCAACTTACCTGGGCAGAAAGTCAGCATATGCCACTTATGCCAAGATCTGACAGATAGAAAAGTCAGTATGGAGGGAAGAGCATTTTAGGTAATGGAGGTAGCATGTGCAAAAGTCCTGCAGAATGAGGAGGTGTGGTGTAGCCAGGGGAAAAAGGAAGTACCAGAGCTGGAGCTTAGAAAGTAAAAGAATAACAAAAAGTGAAGCCAGGGAAGCAAATGTGAGGCAGATCACAGAGGACTTCATAAACCATCCTGTATAGTCAGGATAGGCTAGGTTATGCCATGGCAATAAACAGCATCAAAGTCTATGTGGATTAACAAAGAAAACTGTTATTCCTCACCTACATTCAATGTTCAGTGCAGAATGATGAGGGGTTCTGTTCACATAGTCACTCAGGAACCCAGACTAGAAAGTCCACCTGTTCCAGATGATGCAGCTACAAGATGCATCATCTGGAACAGGTGGACTTCCTAGTTTCCACAGCAGGGATGCATGAAAAAGAGTGAGTTGTATCAGCAACTAAACGCCTCATCTCAGAAGTGACACTTGTCACTCCCACTCACAGCCCATTACCCTGAATCAGTTACATAGCCTAATCTGATTTCAAGTCAGCTGAGAATTATAAGGGAACGCATGAAACATTGGGTATCATTGCATTTGTCATATCATAAGAAGTGTGGATTTGACCCAAAAGCCAATAGAAGCCATTGAAAGGTTTTTGAAGTGACCAGATTTGAATTTCTTAAAGACTGTCCTGGCTGCAGTGGGAGGAATGATTTGAGGAGGAGAGAGAAAAAAGCAGAAAGTCCAGTTAGAAGGCTCCTGCATTGCCCAGTTAGATGACTGTGGATTAGACGAGGAGGTTCAGGGACATTTCAGGAGGTAGAATCCACCGGACTTTGGGATTGACAGAGGCAGGGTTAGAGAAGATAAGTAGTCAAGGACAGCCCCACTTCTTGATTTACGGACGTAGGTCAGTGGCAGAGCCATCTGCTGGGTAGGAGCCTTTTCTGAGAAGGAAGTTACTATGATTCGGAAACAATGGTTGACTCTCCAAGGACAGAGATCAGCTGCAATTAGTACCTCGTTGGACCCATAGGAGGTACTTAAATATTTATGGAAATTGTTGCCTGGTCTACTGCATTATCTTGAGATGCTCCTTCATAACTCTGGGAGAGCCGGGAGGCACCACTCATCTTATTACCCATTTCTGAAACCCATTTTCCCAAAACTTCTCCATTTAATGATTGTTCATTTGGATACACTTTCCTATCACTTCACCTCTAAAATTAGCAAGTACAAGAACCATCAGGATTATCATTAAACTAGCCAGTGCTTCATTTGTTCTCCTAATTGCTTGGAGGGGAAAAAGATAATCAAGTGGTTGCTCTAATCTGGAAACTTGGTTTTCAAAAATTACCTGAAGTCTAAACTGTGCTTTTTAAAGCAGCACTTAAATTTTGACTTCAGTCATTTCATTAAGACTAGCACTTGCTGAGATCTCTTTAAATAAGTTTTGAATTACCAGTGCCATGTAAAGCAATTAGAAGGAAGGGAGGAGGCTTTCTTGTGAGCATAGTGTATGTGCGTGTGTGTGTGTGTGTGTGTGTGTGTGTGTGTGTGTGTGTTTTGGCATAAACAGGATTTTTTCTTGTTAATGTATCATTTTACTTATTGAATTGCACCTACATTCAAAGGTGATAAAACAAAGGCTGAACCTATGCTCATTCTTATCAGGACTCCTCCAACGGAGCCTGCCTGGGTTACATGAACTTTGCTCAGCCCAATGAGCCTTGACAATATTGTTTCAAATGAGTGGGTACAAATCTAAGAGACCTGCAATTCTTCCCCAACAGAGCTATTAATCATGTTGGCAGAGGACAGGGCAGATGCAGAGTCTCCAGGGGCCCTTTGTCAGTGTTGATGTTAGAAAAGCTGAAGGTGGTGCTCACCTGGGGACGGAACAATTAGGTAGAAGCAGAAAAAATTAACTTATTTCATTATAGCCATGAATGGCTATATAAAGAACTTTACTCATTCAATTCAGAGTGTATATTGCCCTTTTACTGGGTGAACAATGGAGGGGCAGGTGCCCTGGGTCCTATAAGTCATTGTTCCTAGTTCAGGCTGCCATCAGAGCTTGCCTAAACAATTTCAATAACTTCTTAATTGGCCTCCATACTTCTGTTCTGGCATTTCTAAATAACAGCCAAAACGAGCTTTTTATTTCTTTTTTTAAAATTTACATACAGAAAAATTTACTCTTTTTAACATCCAGTTCTATAAATTTTAATAAATGCATATAATTGTGTAACCACATCACAATCAAGACATAGAATAGTTCCAATAGCTGCCCTGAAATTTCGCATGCTGACCCTTTATAGTCAATTTCTTCCCTGACTCATAACCACTGGCAACCACCATCTGTTTTCTGCTCCTGTAGGTTTCTTTTTCCAGAATGTCATATAAATGGAATCATACAGAATGTAGCTTTTTGAGTCGGGCTTCCTTCATTTTGCATGATGCATTTGGGATTACCCATGCTGTTTCATGTATCAGTAGTTCATTCCTTTTTGACGCTGAATAGTATTCTATTGCACAGATGTGCCAGAGTTTGTTCATTCACCTCTTGAAAGACACTGGAGTTGTTTTCCAATTGTTGGCAACTATGCGTAAAGCTGCTATAAACATTTTCATACTGGTTTTTGAGTGGGCACAAGTTTTCATTTCTCTTGGGTAATTACTTAGGAGTGGAATTGCTGGGTCAGATGCTAAATGTGTGTTTAACTTTCTAAGAAACTGCCAAACAGTAGCTTGAGCTTTTAAAGGCATAAATCAGATCATATCACTCATCTACCTAAGTCCTGCCAAAGACTTCCTATTACATATCAAATAAAATGGAACCCTCCCTGACTCTTGTGATCTGGCCCCTGTCTATCTCTGTGACCTCTTTTATCACCTTCTCCTTGCATGCTCCGTTCCAGCCTTCTCTCTGTTTCTTTCTTCTTTCTTTCAAGCAAGCTGAGCCCTTTCCCTCTTCAGGACTTTTACGCTAGCTTATAGTGCCTCTTTGGGCATGTTCTTATCTCCATTTTTACATAGCTAGCTCCTTGTTGACATTTGTTGCTTCAGTTTAAATGCTACCTTCTCGGATCATCCTCGACCCCCTAATTTACAGTAGCTGCCTCCCCCAATCACTCTCTATCACATCAGAGCACTTATTATTATATGATGTTTTCTTGTTTACATGCTGGCTCTGTCATTTATAAATCATCCCTTCCAGGCCTCAGCCTTCTTATCTTTAAAGTAGACATAATAATACTCATTCCTCTTCTTGATGAAGTTTTCACAATATTATAAGCTTCTTGAGGCAAGAACCACATCTTCTTTAAAATTTTCTTTTTAAGAAATTTATTTATTTATTCCTCAACAAAAGCCATATTCAATAAAATTTTCTATCTCAGCTATTTTAATCCTCTGCACATTATCACTAAAAAGTCTTTTAATGGGCAAATTTCCTTTACCTCTATGGTTGGATTTCTACATTAGAATGAGATGTGGTTTTAGAGGGCAACTGATAACAATAATAAAAATGGAAATTTAGGTAATCATTCTAAAATTTTAGAGTTATTGCACTAACTTTTGTTTGTCAACATGTTTCAGATTTCCAAAGAAAATGAACCCACAGGGGCCCTCAGTAAATAGGGTACTCAAAATATTATTATATATTTCTTGTGAGAATTGACCGATGTCGTAGGGAAGACAGACATAACACGGTGGTATACTGGAGCTGGCTGGAATTAGATCACAAGAGCTGGTTGTTACATTTTCAGGAATTTTGCCAGCCAGTTGTTAAACCATTGGTGGCTTGGAAAACTCCACAAGTTAGGACTTGTTTTCTTTCTTGCTTGCTACTTTTTTGTTTTTGACAGCTGATTTACCAACACATCACTGGCCAAGAGATATAGAACAAGGAAGAATAGTGATTACATGAACATATTTAGAGGAAATAGTAAAAGACCGTCTTAGCATAAGGATTCGGGGTACTGAATACACTTATATTCTGACTCAAACACATCAAACATATAAATTTGAGCAACTTCGTTCACTCATTATTCCACAAACACTAAGTATCTACTCTGGGGTACAGGAGAGAATCATGTGTAGAAAAAGAAGGTCCCTGCAACCCAGGTAGCCTACAGATTAGTGGGGGAAAGGCAAGTAAAGGATTGTGGTTTGGAGTGAAAAATGCAACGACTGGGAAGCACAGGGGCTGCTGGGAGTACCAGGAAGGGCAAGGGGATTCCAGGATGCCTACAGGAAGAGGAGGGAAGTCCACTAGGTGAAAATAGCTGGATATGACTGGGAAAAATGGGTAAAAACAGAATACTCTCAGCCAGGAAAGAGCATCATGGCTTATTTTTATCCCCTTTGGACCTCAGTAAAAGAGTAATACTTTGCAGGAAAGTTGTGAGAATGCATTGATAGAGCAAAGTCATGAGGATGCACTGATAAAAGATGGAAGCTGTTACTGTGCTCACCAAGGAATGAGCATCTGAGCCACTGACTGAGGAGGTGGCATCTGACCTGGCTTCACACGGGCGTGGGTAGGAACTGGATACTCACATTAAACCAAGAAGATAAACTTCTCATGGTACCTTTTGTCTTTTCAGCCAAACCTCACCGCAAGACACCTTCTGGAGAAGAGCAAAGGTCGCCAGTCATCCCGCACAAAAAACCTGTCCCTGGTGTCCTCATCCTCCAGAGGCAACACACCCACCCTCCGTAGGGGCCCAGGGTCCAGGAGGAAGGGGCCTGGGCAGTTTTCCATCACAACAGCATTGAACACTCTCAACCGGATGGTCCATTCTCCTTCGGGGCGCCATATGGTAGAGATCAGCACCCCAGTGCTCATCAGCTCCAGCAACCCCTCTGTGATCACCCAGCCCATGGAGAAAGCAGATGTTTCTTCCAGCTCAGTGGGGCAGGTAGGGAAGAAACTCCTGGGATGAGGGCACTTTGGAGTTGGGCAAGTGATTCATACATGTCACAAGCAATATTTGATGTTTAGTACTTGCTAAGCACCCAGAATGCCCTGATAGTAACTAATGCCATACGTATTGCATGTCAGAATTGTATAAACATTTCCTTTCATCCTTGAAGAGCCTGCAAGTTAGGTGTTATTACTATTATCCCCATTTTACAGATGGGGGAACTGAGGTTTAGAGGAGTTAAACAGCATTTTCCAAATTCTCACAGATACTTTTCTTTCCCTTGCTGAGTGCCATGACATGGTTCTTGTCCCTTAGAGAAGTTCCCTCTGAGAAGATGATGGCACCTATTTTCTCAAGAGTGTTTTGGCATCACAATTTAAGATTCACTATCCCATCCTCTGGCAATGTATTAGGCATCAGATGGAAAAAAAGCCAAAGAAACAAAAAGAAACTATGGGTTATTGAATGTTCTCAGGACTGGTTACCTACATTTGTAGGACCCAGTACAAAACGAAAATACAAGTCCTTTGCTCAAAAATGATCAAGAATTTCAAGATGGCAACAGCAGAGCATTAAACCTGTGTGGCTACGCAAGTCACACACTGGTGAAGCCAGCCCTGGGTGTTTCCAGATGGAGCACCTGATAAGATAATGCACGCAAAGTGCCTAGCACCATGATGCCTGCCATATACTAAGCATCCAATAAGCGTTAGCTCTTAATACTATCGTTGTTAACCCTGGTCACTGTATTGCCAACTGAAGAGAGATAAGCCTAGGGTTGGTCGTGGCAATCCAGAAGCTGAAGTATTTCTAGCAGCATATGGCTATTTAGGTTGAAGGGTACTTTAAAAGATGAAGGAGTGGAGGTATGAGGTGAAGTAATTAAGAAGAGCCACATGTTGGGTACTCAGCTGAAAACACTCTTTGGGACCATGCAGGTCGTAACTTGAAAGGAACAAAACTCAACTTGCACTGATGTGGTTTTTTTTAAGAAGCTGTACATCTTGTTTTTAAACATGAATTTCTACCTTGGGATTAAAAGGCTTAATTGGACTCTAATCCCCTTTTAACAAGACAAGGAGGAAAGAGAAAGTCAAGGGCTCCTCAAAGACCTGTGTGCTATTCTGAAAGGAAAACAATCACCTCTTACAACACTTCATCTCTTATATCACTGTCTGGGTCGCTAAGAAGTTGGCTGCTCATGTAATTCTGCACACCACCTGCACCACATGCACACACATACACACACATACACACTTTCTCTTTCTCCTCCATTACACTCCCCTTGCTTTAACAAAACTATAAAACTTTCTACATACACATTGCACTTCTTTACAAGGACACATTAATATATGCTTTATGCCCAAACTTCTTCACACACACATACACACACACACACACACACACACTCTAAAATGGGAGCCTTGTGACTCACAATTAAGCCAAAGAGTCACAGAATTTTTTGAAATGATTCTTTATATATAGTCACAGATATATAAAGTGCAGCCCACACTCAATAGAAATAAGCTAACTCACTCAGCTCTAAGTTAGCTTCACAAAAGATTTAGCCAAGAGTCGTTTTCCGTGTGCTTTCAAAATTCTTATTCTGGGCATTTATGTCATCTACAGAGGATGGACTGGAGTGGGAGAAATCTAGTAGGAGTTAAAACAAGCATTATTCCTTCGTAGTTTTCACAAAGAGTGAGTATGCCAGAGTATGGCATTCACACATCCGATGACCAGGGAACCACTTCACAGCAGCCTTTTCTCCATTTAAATGGCTGTGGATTCTCATTATTTCTACATGTTTGTCCAAGGGTTGTAAAAACACACTCGAAATGGCCCACTTATGAGTTATACCTAAAGATGAGCGGAAAGTTGAACAAATGACAAGTTCTTTCCTTTTCTCTAACATTCTTGAGAGCTGTGGTTGGGTCTAGCTCATCACACTCTTCCCACCTCCCCCACTCTAGCAACCCACATGGTGCCTAGACCCTAGCAGATGCTCAATAAATCAAGGAATCAAGACTTTTGACGTAAATATCTGGGCTGATTGTGGTGACATATACTTAGGGAAGACTGAAGAAAATTAATTTCTTAAAGAAAGATTACAGATTAATGTAACTCTTCCAGCCAATAAACATCTGTTGAATGCTTATGATGTGCTAGTAACCATAATGAGTACTGGGGATTCTACTACCAAAGCAACAACAGTAATATAACCTCAAACTTTACTGAAACTAATATGAGATAGATGGATCTGTAGGTAGATAGGTAGGTAGGTAGATGTACAGATAGATACATAGATAGATACATAAATAGAATGATATCCTGTAATGGGAAAGTCTCCTTTGACTGACAGTCTCCTAAGTCCTGCCCTGCATTCTAAAACTGTAGTAAGAGCCTTTGTAGGGGAGGTATTATCAACACTTTATAGCAAGGTAACTAAGGCCCCAAAAGAAAAATGATTAAGCCAAGCTCATGTAATTTAGTAAAGAGTCTGGATTGAATTTAGAATTGTCTAATTCTAGAACATAAGCTCTTGTCACTACACTATGCTGTCAACCAAGACCGCATTAAGCAACATTGCTATGCCCATGTAGTTTATCTTGGATGTCTGCAGCCTGCCTTTTCTTGGTCATCTTCACTTGACTCCTTTTCAACGCTAAGACCTTCCAGAATTCTCTTCTCCACCCACCCCCTCAGTAAAGAATTTGTCCTAAGTGTTTTGCACCTGAAAAATGCTTCCATTTACTGTTTCCTCATGAACTACCAGTTGCGTCCAAACATTGTGTACAATGCTGGTGGCACCAAGAATAAGCTGCTGCCTTGTTCTCCTCCTGTGGTAGAGACAAGTCTTGGATTGTCCTCAAATGCCAAAGGGGAGCAATTGCTACCCGTTCATAATGAGAAGCCAGAGTCAGGAATTTTTTCCCCTTTGTCGTTCTGTCTTTCCACTTGCGGGAGACCACTTGGAACTTCTGGGTAGAACATCAGGAAATGACCTCACAGATGAACTGCAACTACAGACTGAAAACAATGGCGCTCAAACACAATTCAGGATTAGACCTGAAGTTGCTGAGTAAGATCTGTGGAAAACTGCAGTGGAGGAAGTTAAGTGGGTGGATTGAAACCAAGGCAGTTGGCCTCTGGGAGAGTCCTGCAGACAAAGAAAGTCAACTGCACATGACACAAGTTAGAAAGAAGTCCTTCAGTAATGCCTCTTTAGGGGAAGTCACATGTGCAGGGCACTCCCTGGAGATTCTAAAGTTGACTTGGTTCATGATGTGGAGCCCGCTCACCTCCTGCCTCCCACACTCACAGAGCAATGAAGCATTCTTGTTTTTCTAAGATGTTCTGCTCCTCAATATACCCTCTTTCTCTCCTTTCCTTTCCCCTCCCCGCCAATCCTCCAGCCCCACTCCCTCAGCCTTCCTCCTTCTGTATTACAGATCCAGAGTAGCTGAACTGCCATACAACTAGAAAGCTCTCTTTCCCTCACCTCCTACATTCAGCCAGTCAGTCAGCTGATCGCGTCTCCTAAATAGTTATTGCTTTTGCCCATTCCATTTCACAGCCTTAGTGTGGGTCCTCATCTCTTCCCTAGACTATTGCTCCAGCCTCCTCACTGGCCTCCCAGAGCCCACACTCAATCACTTCCCCTCACCTTGCCCAATCCCTCCCACTCCCATCCATGCTTCCAATCGTGGCCTCCATAATGACCTCTTGCAAACCCAAATCCCTTCAGCCACTTCTCTTCCCCAAACCATTGGTAGATCCCATTACTGAGTGATCACTAAAACCCAGAAACTACAATATGGGATTTACAAACATATGACACTCCTCAAAACTATTCAGAGTAGGTATTGGTATGCTCATTTTACCAAAGGGGAAAACTCTGGGAGTGAAAGATTAGGTATTTCTCTTACTCTTTTTTTAATTTTAATTTTTTTATTTCAGTAGCTTTAGGGATACAAGTGGCTTTTGGTTTCATGGATGAATTGTATAGTGGTGAAGTCTGAGATTTTAATGTACCCATCACCAGAGCAGTCTACATTGTACCCAATAGATAATTTTTCTTCCCTTAACCACCCTTACCCTCCCTCTCTTAATTGAGTCTCCCATTTCCATTACACCACTCTGTATGCCTCTGCATGCCCATAGCTTAACTCTCACTTAGAACAAGCAATATTGGTTTTCCATTCCTGAGTTACTTCACTTAGGATCATAGCCTTCAGTTTCATCCAAGTTGTTGCAAAAAACATTATTTCATTCTTTTCTATGGCTGAGTATTCCATGGTGTATATATATGCACACCACATTTTCTTTATCCACTTATCAGTTGGTTCCTTATCTTTGCAATTATGAATCTTTTTGTTATAATGACTTCTCATCCTTTGGGTAGATACCCAGTAGTGGGATTGCCCAATAGTAGGATCAAATGGTAGATCTACTTATAGTTCTTTGAGAAATCTCCATACTGTTTTCCATAGAGGTTATACTAATTTGAATTTCCACCAGCAGTGTAGAAGTGTTCCCTTTTCACCACATCTATGCCAACATCTATTGTTTTTTTACTTTTTAACAATGGTCATTCTGACTTGGGTAAGGTGGTAACTTATTGTGGTTTTAATTTGCATTTCTCTGATAATTGGTGATAGTGAGCATTTTTATACGTTTGTTGGCTGCTTGTATCTTATATATTTTCTTTACCCCACTTTTTAGTAGGATTGTTTACTTTTTTCTTACTAACTTGAGCTCCTTGTAGATTCTGGATATTAGTCCTTTGTCAAATGCATAGTTTGCAAATATTTTCTTCCATTCTGTAGGTTTCTGTTTACTCTGACGATTATTTCTTCTGCTGTGCAGAAGCTTTTTAATTTACTTAGGTTTCATTTATTTATTTTTGTCTTTGTTGCATTTGCTTTTGTGATCTTAGTCATGAAAGCTTTGCCTAGGCCCATGTCCAGAAAAATTTTTCTAGGTTTTCTTCTAGATTTTTTATGGTTTCAGGTCTCAGATTTAAGTCTTTAATCCATCTCGAGTTAACTTTTGTATATGGTGAGAGATAAGGATTCAGTTTCATTCTTCCGTATGTGGCTATCCAGTTTTCCCAACACCATTTATTAAATAGGATGTCCTTTCCCCAGTTTACACTTTCGTGTGCTTTGTCAAAAATCAGTTGTTAGTAAGTGTTTGGCTTTCTTTCTGGTTTCTCGATTCTGTTCCATTGGTCTACGTGCCTACTTTTATACCAGTACCATACTGTTGCGGTTACTATAGCCTTGTAGTATAATTTGAAGTCAGTTAATGTGATGCCTTCAGATTTTTTCTTTTTGCTTAGAATTGCTTTGACTATTTGGGCTCTTTTTTGGTTCTGTATGAATTTTAAGATTGCTTCTTCTAATTCTGTGAAAAATGATGTTAGTATTTTGATAGGAATTGCATTGAATCTGTAGATTGCTTTGAGCAGTATAGTCATTTTCACGATATTGTTTCTTCCAATCTATGAAAGTGAGATGTATTTCCATTTGTTTGTGTCATTTATTATTTCTTTCAGCAGTGTTTCGCAGTTCTCCTTGTAGAGATTTTTCACCTCCTTGGTTAAGTATATACCTGGGTATTTTTTAATAGCTGTTGTAAAAGGGATTAAGTTCTTTATTTAATTCTCAGCTTGTTTGTTGTTGGTGTATAGCAATGTTACTGATTTGTGTACACTGATTTTGTAACCTGAGACTACTGAATTCATTGATCACATCTAGAAGTCTTTTAGAGGAGTCTTTAGGGTTTTCCAGGTATAAGATCATCAGCAAACAGAGATAGTTTGATTTCCTCTTTTCTAACTTGGATGCCCTTTATTTCTTTCTCTTGCCTAACTGTGCTGACTAGGAATTTCCAAAAAGATTAAGTAATTTGTACATCTCAAGGGTAGAAACAGGACCCAGACTTGAGGGCAGACCTGTGCTCCCTTCCCTAAATAAGCTTTTAGTATGGTATTCTAGACCCTCCATTATCTGGCTACAGTTCACCTCCCTGGACTCCCAGGTCTGCTGACATACACATGTGCATACACACAAAAGTACAGTGTTTGAGCCTGGCATGGTGGCTCATGCCTGTAATCCCAGCACTTTGGGAGGCCAAGGTGGGAAGATCATGAGGTCAGGAGATCAAGACCATCCTGGCCAACATGGGAAACCTCATCTCTACTAAAAATACAAAACCTAGCTGAGCATGGTGACGTGCTTCTGTAGTCCCAGCTACTCAGGCAGCTAAGGCAGGAGAATCACTTGAACCTGGGAGGCAGAGGTTGTAGTAAGCTAAGATAGCGCCATTGCACTCCAGCCTAGTGACAGAGCAAGACTTTATCTTTAAAAAAAAAAAAAGTACAGTGTGTGTGTATATTCCCATATGCACAGTATGTACTAGGTCACCTCATGGCTTTTTCTCCTTGTACCCAGCACAATGCCTGGATTATTCTGGGCAAGGAACCAATGTTTTTTGAATAAATAATTGCTGTCCCTTCTGGAATTTATTTTTGTTTCATTCATCTGTTGCACTCATATCCATACCCCAAGGACCTATAAGCATATTGTTTCTTCAAGGAAGCTCTTGCCACCCCTTTTCTGCAGAATTATTTCTCTCATATGTATCTCTCTTGTATTAACAGCACATTGTTTATACTTGTGTTGTAACATATATGTTAGAACATATAACACCCTCTTGGCACTATGAATACCACATGTATATCCTATCAACATGCTTAAGATTGAACATTTTTTTCTTAAGAGCAGGTTTGATGTTTTGTTCACTTATGTGCTCTTGAGTTTCCAAACCCCTCTTCTGATTACCAGGACAAAAAAGAGAGAGAGAGAAAAGAGGGTGGGAGAGTCACTTAAGTCAGTGTAAGGAATGTGATTCCTTCCCCCACCGTCCTCCATCCTATGCCAGGATGATAATGACAAATCCGAGCATATTTCCTGGGCTCCTAATCTGGGAAGATGAACTGTCATGTGCCTTGGGGAATTCTGAGGTCTATAAAGCTGACTCTCCTTTTAACCCTATGTATGAAATAGTCTGCATAAAGTAGTTTTTGGGAGCTTGAACTATTATAAATCCAGATCCTCACCCAGGGTACTCTTTTGTCACTGTCTTTCGTAGGAATCCCAACCCAACTTGATGGTCCTCAGGGCTGCCATGAGAAACGGTTTTACTTAGTACCAATATATATATTTTCCTCCTTTGGACACCCTTCTACTGCAAATTTATATTTAAGATTCTTAGCTAATCCTCCTTCTTGAGAGAATTTACAGAGATAAATTAACCCTACATTTAGTCTTATGATGATATCTCTCAAGATAAATATTTCTTTTATTTCACAATTTTCACTCAACAAATCCACACTCATACATGATGTTGTCAGAGTACTCCAGAACTCACTGAGCACTCCCAAAGAGTTGTGGGTAGAAAAGGGAGGAGGCACCATTAGATGAACACCTATCCCTCCAATTGCTCTGTTCCATGTTATCATTATCTGCCCCCATAGTGCCTTTTATGGGGCCTACTGAGTGTCTGAAATGTGTTTGTTAACTTTTTGAATATGTACACCCTGGGTGAAGATAGCCCCTTAAACTTTCTCATAAATTATCAGTTAATGCCTTAGCAGGAGTTCACAGGCAGACAGCTGAAAGGAAGAAAGGATCAGAAGGCCCCCCGCCTCTCTCTCTATTCTGCCAGAGCCCCCTGAGTAAAGAACTGTCGTGAGCCACCCAGAGACACAGTGTTTGACAGAAGAAACCACACCAGCCTCCCAAGGTACCTCTTCTGCAACCCAATGATGGGATGTAGGACCAATCAGTAACCATTCTGAGCTTGTTTCCCATCAAAAAATGAGAATTAACCTCTGACTCACAAGGTTGTTGGGAAGATCAAAAAATAGAAAGTGAATATAAAATGCTTGGCTACCATTTTTTTTTATTATTGTTATTTTAAAAGTTTTAGCAGTCAGAATTTCTTAGCAATCAGTTGCTGGATTGCTTTTTAATCTCTATCTTGTTATTTTTTGAACTTTTTATAACAGAAAATTTCAAACATATATAAAAGTTGAAAGAATGGTATAATGAACCCTCAAGTACACATCACCTAGTCTCAGCAATTATCCACTCATGTGCCAGATCTATCTCCTTTCATTCACCTGCTCCCCTCTGGGTTATTTTTTTGATATTATTTTATTTATTTATTTATTTTGAGATGAAGTCTTACTCTGTTGCCCCAGCTGAAGTGCAGTGGCACAATCTCAGCTCACTGCAACCTCTGCCTCCCACGTAGCTGGGACTACAGGCGTGAGCCACCATGCCTGGCTAATTTTTGTATTATGATTAAAGATGGGGTTTCACCATGTTGGCCAGGTTTGTCTTGAACTCCTGACCTCAAGTGATCTGCCCACCTCGCCTCTTGGGTTATTTTAAAGCAAAGCCCAGACATCATATCATTTCATCAGAAAAATTTCAGCAAATGTCTCTTTAAAAATATTTTTAACATAATCATGTTACCATTATTACACTCTAAAAAATGAACAACAGGCCGGGCATGGTGGCTCACATCCATAATCCTAGCATTTTGGGAGGCTGAGGTGTATGGAACACTTGAGGTCAGGAATTCAAGACTAGCCTGGCCAACATGGTGAAACCCCATCTCCACCAAAAATACAAAAATTATCCAGGCATGGTAGCGCATGCCTGTAGTCCCAGCTACTTGGGATGCTGAGGCAGGAGAATGGCTTGAACCAGAGCCAGGAGACAGAGGTTGTAGTGAGCAGAGATTGTACCATTGTTCTCCAACCTGAGTGACACAGAGCAAGACTCCATCTCAAAAAGAAAAAAAAAAAGAACAATTTCTTAAAAACATTATTCAGTGTTCAAATTTTTATATTTGGCTTATGTTTTTAGTGTTTGTTCAAATGTGAATGAAATGAAGTAAACACGTTGCATTGGGTTAATATGGCTCTTAATTGTTTTATTATTATACTTTAAGTTCTGGGATACATGTGCAGAATGTGCAGGTTTGTTACATAGGTATACAATGTGCCATGGTGGTTTGCTGCACCCCTCAACCCGTCATCTACCTTAGGTATTTTTCCTAATGCTATCCCTTCCCTAGCCTTTCACCCCGCAACAAGCCTGGGCGTGTGATGTTCCCCTCCCTGTGTTCATGTGTTCTCATTGTTCAACTCCCACTTAAGAGTGAGAACATGCAGTGTTTTGTTTGCTGTTCCTGTGTTAGTTTGCTGAGAATGATAGCTTCTAGCTTCAACCACATCCCTGCAAAGGACATGAACTCATCCTTTTTATGGCTGCATACTATTCCATGGTGTATATATGCCACATTTTCTTTATCCTGTCTATCATCGATGGGCATTTGGGTTGGTTCCAAGTCTTTGCTATCATGAACAGTTCTGCAATAAACATACCTGTGCATGTGTCTTTAGAGCAGAATGATTTATAAACCTTTGGGTATATGCCCAGTAATGGGATTGCTGGGTCAAATGGTATTTCCGGTTCTAGCTCCTTAAGGAATCACCACACTGTCTTCAACAATGGTTGAACTAATTTACACTCCCACCAACAGCACAAAAGCATTCCTATTTCTCCACATCCTCTCCAGCATCTGTTGTTTCCTGGCTTTTTAATGATTGCCATTCTAACTAGTGCGAGATGGTATCTCATTGTGGTTTTGATTTGCATTTCTCTAATGACCGGTGATGATGAGCTTTTTTTTCATGTGTTTGTTGGCTGCATAAATACTCTCTTTTGAGAAGTATCTGTTCATATCCTTCACCCAATTTTTGATGGAGTTTTTTTCTTATAAATTTAAGTTCCTTGTAGATTCTGGATATTAGCCCTTTGTCAGATGGATAGATTGCAAAAATTTTCTCCCATTCTGTAGGTTGCCTGTTCACTCTGATGATAGTAACTTTTGCTGTGCAGAAGCTCTTTAGCTTAATTAGATCCCATTTGTCTCTTTGGCCTTTTGTTGCTGTTGCTTTTGGTGTTTTAGTCATGAAGTCCTTGCCTGTGCCTATATCCTAAATGGTGTTGCCTAGGTTTTCTCCTAGGTTTTAGCTCTTATGTTTAAGACTTTAATCCATCTTGAGTTAATTTTTGTATAAGGTGTAAGGAAGGGGTCCAGTTTCAGTTTTCTGCATATAGCTAGCCAGTTTTCCCAGCACCATTTATTAAATAGATAATCCTTTCCCCATTGCTTGTTTTTGTCAGGTTTGTCAAAGATCAGATAATTGTAGATATGTGGTGTTATTTCTGAGGCCTCTCTTCTGTTCCATTGGTCTATATGTGTTTTGGTACCAGTGCCATGCTGTTTTGGTTACTGTAGCCTTGTAGTATAGTTTGAAGTCAGGTAGCATGATGCCTCCAGCTTTGTTCTTTTTGCTTAGGATTGTCTTGGCTATATGGGCTCTTTTTTGGTTTCATGTGAAATTTAAAGTAGTTTTTTCGAATTCTGTGAAAAAAGTCAATGGTAGCTTGATGGGAATAGCACTGAATCTATAAATTACTTTCGGCAGTGTGACTGTTTTCACGATATTGATTCTATTCATGAGCATGGAAATGTTTTTCCATTTGTTTGTGTACTCTCTTATTTCCTTCAGCAGCGGTTTGTAGTTCTCCTTGAAGAGGTCATTCACATCCCTTGTAAGTTGTATTCCTAGGTATTTTATTCTCTTTGCAGTAATTGTGAATGGGAGTTCACTTATGATTTGGCTTTCTATCTATTTATTGGTGTATAAGAATGCTTGTGATTTTTGCACATTGATTTGGTATCCTGAGACTTTGCTAAAGTTGCTTATCAGCTTTTTTTATTCTACACATCCCTCCTTCTCCCCTTACCATATATACATTAAAAAAACAGTCACTTGTCCTTTTGAATTTTCCAAATTCTAGATATTACTGGTTGCATTTTTGCAGTGATAACACATTTCTCTCTAGCTCATTTTTTTTTTCTTTTTTTAGACAGAGTCTCACCCTGTCACCCAGGCTGGAGTGCAGTGGCATGGTCTCAGCTCACTGAAACCTCCACCTTCCAGGTTCGAGTGGTCCTCCCACCCCACCCATCCAAGTAGGTGGGATTACAGGCAGCACCACCATACCTGGCTGATTTTTGTATTTTTAGTAGAAACAGGGTTTCACCATGCTGGTCAGGCTGGTCTCAAACTCCTGGACTCAAGTGATCCACCCACCTATGCCTCTCAAAGTACTGGTATTACAGGCATGAGCCACTGCCCCCAGCCTCCTCTGTACTTTCTGTAAACTGATAGTTAGAACTAAAGGCTTGACAGTTTCAGGCTCAATTTTTTTGGCAAGAATACTTCATAGGCAGCACTAAGTACTTGTTTTTTGGTTTGGTTTGGGTTTTTTTAAGTGTACAAATCAATGGCTTTTAATATATTCACACAGTTGAGCATTCATCACCATAGTCAGTTTTAAACATTTCCTTTACTCGAAAAAGAAATCCCACACTTCTTAGCCATCACCTCTCAAACTACCATTTCCCCTAACCCTAGCCCTAGGAAACCACTAAGTTAATTTCTGTCTTTATAGATTTGCCTTTTCTGGACATTTTCTTTAAGTGGAAGCACACAGTATTCGAATATTTGGATCTTTGTGGCTGGTTTCTTTCACTGAACATGTTTTTAGATTTATCCATGTCATGGTATGTATTAGTACTCATTCCTTTTTAGGGCAAATAACATTTTATTGTATGAATATACCACATTTTGTTTATCCACTCATCAGTGAATGAATGTTTGGATTGTTTTTACTTTTTAGCTATTATGAATAATGCTGCTATGAACATTTGTGACATATGCTTTCATCTGAGTATACACCTAGAAGTGGAACTGTTAGATCATATAGTAACTCTGTGTTTAAGAAACTGCCAATAATTTTCAAAAGTGATTGCACCATTTTACCTTCTCGGCCTTGTGTATGAAGGCTCCAACTTCCCCATATCTTCAGCAACCCTTGTTTTTATTATCAGGCTTTTTAATTACAGCCATTCAATTGGGTGTGTATCCTATTGTGGTTTTGATAGGCATTTTCCTCATAGCTAATAATAGCATCTGTTTATTGTACATGTGTTCTTTGGAGAACTGTCTTTTTATATCTTTTCCCTATGTTATCATTGGATTATTTTGTCTTCTTATTATTCAGTTGTAAGAGTTCTTTACATATTCTAGATTCAAATTCCTTATCGGATATATAACTTGCAAATTTTTCTTTCATTCTGCAGGTTGCCTTTTCACTTTCTAGGTGATGTCCTTTGAAGCACAAAAGTTTCTCATTATAATGATGTCCAATCATCACATCTGCTTTTTCCTTTGTTGCTTGTGTTTTTGTTGTCATATCTAAAAACCATCGCCTAATCCAAATTCATAAAGACTTACCACTGCATTTTTTTCTAAGAGCTTACAATTTTTGCTCTTATGTTTAGATTTTATGATCCAGCTGGAGTTAATTTCTGTATATATTGTGAGGTAGGGATCCAGATTCATTCTTCTACATGTAGATATGAAGTTGTTCCAGCATCATTTACTGAAAAAGACTATTTTTTCCCCATTTTGTTATATTTACACTCATGTTAAAAATTAAGTACTTCTTATAGCAACACATCAGGAAGCACATAATGCTTAGTTCCCTCTCTTTTTATATTAAAATTGATTCCATTCAAGTATCAGCCTACTCCACTCATTATATGGTTTCCCATTAGCCTTTCACCTGGTGGTTTGAACATTATTTCATTAGGGGTTACAAAATAGTGGTGTTCCAAATGTGTCACTCCTGAATTTTTTTATACCACAATTCTTCTATAATATCGAGCTCTGTGTAAGACACAGCACTGTGAGCTTATCTTACTACTGATCTCCACACCTGCACATCATAATCCCTCAGCATATACTGGGGAGTCCTAAGTTCACGTTCTTAATCTAATTCTCTCTCTTTCTCTCTCATTTGTTCCTGGGCATTCCCCTAGCTCAAAGACAAGATTCATTTCTTACCACCTTCCCACATGGCATGTTTGCCATCACTGAACAGCTATCCCTTCTTCCACTGGCCGCTGCCAGCTGGGCTAATCTTACTGCCTGCCTGTGCAGTCTCCTTGTTTACATTCTTACCACTGCCCCAGGCTGGCCCCCAGCCTGAGCCTCCTTGGCCTACGTGTTCCCTCCCTTGCCTTCCTGAGGTCTGTTTCCCACACTTGAGCCAAGATCAGGAGACAGAGGCCTGAGTTTGCTCAGCCTGGAGAAGAAAAGATTGATGTAGGGTTGAATGATGACTTTATTTTTCCAAACTTGTGTTTATATACTAGTTTTATTTTCCTGTGTTCTGAAGAGAAAAGGAACGTAAATCAAAACATGAAGGATTTGGGGAAATACAATGAGAAATCTCTCCTATTGCATAGACTGCTGGAAACTAAATACTGCCAATGCTGAAATTGAATGTATGGATTCTGTTGTTGTTATTGTGTTTGGTTTGGTTTTTATCTTTTCTATAGAGGAGGGTAGCTTAGTACAAACAAAAAAGGTTTTGAGTCAGGCAAAGCTTCTTGTCATGGCTTTGCCGTCTAATAACTAAATGACATTGAAATTAAGTATCTCACCCCATTAAGCCTCAGTGTCCTCATCATTGGTAAACTGGGATAAGTCCTTCCATGCAAGGTCTCAGTAATGTAGCAATAACGCAAGCTGCAGCCACTGCTATTACCTTCCCCTTCTTTCCTCCAAGGAGAGCTTTTAGAAATCTGTCATTTGTGTGACTGGGGGGAACCCCTGACCAAAGGCAGGGAATGAGCCAAATGTTTTTAAATCTAAATGATCATTCCAATCTGAATGTTTTAAGGTGTAGTTTTCAGAATGACTAACAGATATGGAGGAAGGGGTGATCTTCCCTCTCATATGCAAAACACTGGCAGGAAAAGGTACTTTCTTAACAGAGTCAAGGTCTTCCCCCCAAAAATTAAAGAAACACATGAATTGCAATTTAAAATATAACAAAGAGTCTCTGTAACTGAATGCCACACATAGTCCCAGGTGGCAGTAACCATTATTTGCACAAGAAAGGTGAGAGATACATCACCAGTGAGGACTCAAAGAATGTGATCCTAGCGCTCCCACAGTTAACTGTGTAGCCCTGGACAAGGGATTTTGCCTGTCCAAGTCCCAGTTTTCTCACTGCAATGACAAAATTGACTTGGCAGACTATTATGTGCCTTAATTGTCTAACAGCACACTCTGAAGAGAGATAACAGTGGGAAAGAGCTGTTTCTATTACTTAATGAATCATGGTTATTGTTGTGATTCCTCCTGTCTTCTGCTCAAGCACACGTTGACGCAAGAGACCTGTTTTCTTTCTAGCAGGTGCAAAGTTTTGTCAGCCCCCACAGGTATTGGGTAGAGCTGTTCTCTGAGGCAAAGAGCTTCTCAGCACAGGCAGCACAGTAAGGAAATAAAAATATGGGCTTTGGGGTCAGCCAGATCTAGGGTGGAACTCCCACTGCTTCTTAACACAGGATAGCCTTGCACAAGATACTTACTCTTTCTGAGCCTCGGTTTTTATATCTGTAAAATGAAACTGATGGTGGTAGTTTTCATAAGATGGCTGTGAGGATAAAACGAGGCAATATATATACATGAGATAATGGCCAGAGTTTAGCAGTGGTAAACGGCTCCATAAATGTTCATTCTGTTATTATTATCATGGGGTCAAGCCAGGAAGCTAAAACCATGTCCCATCCCCACTGCCCCAGAGCCAGCCTGTACAAACAGGCCCTACTGAGAATGAGATTGACCAGCCACACACTTCAGAGTGATGATCTGTTGGAGCCTGCTTTGAAGTGCAAAGGTTTCCAAAAGCCCCTTTGCTTCCTTGATAAGCAATGACAATTCCAGAAGTAGGGAAGAGTGTGACTTTTGGCTTAAACCTAGGCAGCCCCCTGGGGGAATTGCACTTGCTTTGTTCAGACCCTTAGCTGAAATTCCACGTGAACCCATGTGAGAGAACCCAAAAATGAATACAAGAAAAAAGGACTTCGGATGAAAATAAAAGACCAAGATAGAGACTGAGGCAGAGCCAGCCATCTGTCCACCATTTCCTATATGCACCTGGCAGTTTTTTCTGTGAACCCCGTCCTCACCTGGCAAGTGTCCAGAGCACACTGTGAATCTTAGCTGTCAGAGCCCCTCACAGCCTGTCAGTGAACCAGTCAGCAGAGTTGTTGGCTGCCCAGCAGGCACTGAGCTAGGCGTAGGTGATACAGTAAACAATACAGACACGGTCGCTACACTCATGGAACCTCCAAGCTAGCAAGGAAGACAAAAACTAAACAAAGCATTAAAAGACTTGATTACAAGGCATTAAATGTGCAAAATGCCTTCAGGTTCAATGATGGGGATGAAGGGAGTATGTAATGGAGGGCCACCTAGTCTAGGAAGTCAGAGAAGCCTGCCTGGAAGACATGATCTGCAGGTGAAAACCTGGAGGCTTGACAGTAGTCAGCCAGGTGAAAAAAGGAAGTGAGCTGAGGTTCTGCGTGCACCTCTCCTTAGCGCTGCAGCCCAGTTGCCTTTCTACTGAGGTCACTCCAGAAAGTGCCAGTACTCCTGGGGCACAGTGACTCCTGCAGTACTCGGATCCTCAGCCCTGCCCAAGCTCCCTGAGGTCCTCTGGGGGAAAAAAACCTTTCTGGTGACTAAAGCAGGTTTGATAATTAACCTTGCTTGCTTCCTTGATTCAGCATTTCTCCAGCAAGAGGTTAAACCTTACATCATAGTTTTGCCCAATTAATCCTGGCAGGTGAGCCACTGAAAAGACCCAACCCTGCCCAGGTGAAAAAGGGAGCGACCCAGCCTGCACCTCAGACATTTTAACATAGACGCTATAGCTCTGGGAGCTGGGAGCAGGGGACACTGATATCCAAGGCCACTGGAGCCTGCAACACACACACACACACACACACACAGAATTCAACAAGAAAGGAAGACAAGAGAAGCAAAATAAAACAGAAGGACAAAAGAAAAGGAAAAGCATTGTAACAGGGCAGGATTCTGGGGACAAGGAAGGTAATATAGACACGTGGGCACAGACAGACCTTGATGGTGCAATGGCCTCGGCCGAGTGACTCAACCTTGCAAGACCTCAGTTTCACCATCTCAAATGGCAAAACTAATAGCATCTTCCACACAGACCTATTAGGGTATGAATGAGACGTTCTCATACAGAAGGCTTTCTCAGCCTCAGAACTACTGGCATTTTGAGCGAGAAAATTGTTGTGGGGGCTGCCCTGTGCATTGTAGGGCTTTTAGCAGCAGCCCTGGCCCCTACCCACTGATGCCTGTATGACCCACCACCCACCCACGTGTGGCAACAACAGACATTACCAAATGTCCCTGGTCTCCTGCATTATCTTGAGATGCTCATAACTCTGATGGGGAGGGGGAGGCACCACTCATCTTATTACCCATTTCTGAAACCCATTTTCCCAAAACTTCTCCATTTAATGATTATTCATTTGGATACACTTTCCTACCACTTCGCCTCTAAAATTAGCAAGTACAAGAATCATCAGGATTATCACTACACTAGCCAGTGCTTCATTTGTTCTAATTGCTCGGAGGGGAAAAAGATAATCAAGTGGTTGCTGTAATCTGGGTCAAAGTTGCCTCCCACTGACAACAGCTGATGTGCAGGTCGTAGCCCAGGGTCTGGCTTGCAGTAAATGCAGAATAAAGGGCAGCTAAGTCAAGGGCTGTGTGAAGAAGATGCCCTTTTTGAGTAGCCCCAGCAGACCACTCTTCCCAAACACATGGGAGAATAAAAGGGCTTTGGGGAAACCTGACACTTTCCACAGGTAGGACAGGGAGACTTGCCAGTGCCCTGTCCCTGGAAATGTGCCAAAACAAACTAATGCGCTCCTGGCTGGAGAAGCTGAAAGGATCTGTGCATTGAGTGGATTTTTGGAAAAACAAATTTTGCAGAGAAACATACCCCCACAACAATAAACAAAGGCACAATAAATACATAATTCAGGCCCACTTTTCATTCCTGCTCAGCTCCAGGAAAAAAGGAACTCATTTTGTGACAGTCCCAGTGCCACAGTCTTACATCCTCTGTGAGTATTGTTAATAGTTTTAGGTGGAGGAACTGAGACGCAGAGAGGCTAAGTAACAAATTCAGTTACTCAGCAAGTACATTTCAGAGTTTTTATCAGAACTCAGGTCTGGCTGTCTTCCAAGCCCAGGCTCTTCCCCTGCCTGAGCAGTGGGAGTAGTGGGCATCTCACATGGTAACTCAGTTGCCCCCAGAGGTGATGGAGGAGAGATTCTGGGACAGCAACCAGATTCAGTGGGAAGGAATAAAGGGACTGATTAGCCATGTCTGTCCTGGGCCCACGAGTAGGAAATGGGCACATGTGCCATGTGTTTGCCATCCCTACGCAGGCCCATCATCTAAGACTCGGTGATTCCATATAATTCTATTGGGCACTCCCTGGGGGCTATGCTGGGCTCAGGATACATCTGGATTTGTTCAGCAAACAACCTTCTGTGCTATTTGCTTTCTCTGCGCATAAGCTGAATATCAGGACTTCTTCCTAAGGGAGAGTTTCTACAGAGGGCACAAAAGGGATATGTTCTTCAATTGTTTTCATGGAAAAACAAGATATGGGCCCCTATCACAACCGTCCCTGAATGCCTCAGGAATTTCATTTTTGATAAATGACAGTGTGTTAAGAAAAAGAAATAAAAGAAAAAAATTCCAAGAAAATGGACCATTTTCTTTCATAAAAAAAAAAAAAAACATTTATTGTATCTCAAAGCACGAGCTTTGGGATATGTAATATCCATTCTTCTCCCTCTCTTCCCATCCCAAAACAATCATGCCCTGGTGGAAAATTGCACAACTAGATGCATAATAAAAACTGCTTACATATGCAAAGAGTATTGCAAGCACCAGTTTGTCTGTTTCCAAGACACTTCAGCTAGGGAAGCCCTGCTTTCTCACGCTGAGTATAGGGCAACTCTGAGGACAAAAAGGGCAGAGTCAGAAATGAGAACAAATCATTTCTACTCTTTCAGCACTCAAGCTGCCTGAGCCCTTATGCTTTTCCCTGCTGCCTTTGACTTGACCTGAGCCAATACTGATGAGAGAAGTCCTGCTGCTTCCTTGCTTCTGTTCACAAATATGGTACACCTACCACGTCCCTTCATTCATTGAAGATTTACTGAGGCCCTATTCTCTGCTGGGCCTGGGGAATATACTTAGGACACAAGCCCTACACAAATTTGAACCGGACACACTGGAGCACAGAGAGGGTTTACTACTTAATTGTTTGTCTGCATTAGTTTCAAGGAGGCAAGACACTGAGGAGGTCAGAGAATACCTGTCCTGTATTTTCAAAGTCTGATTCCCTGTGCCTGGGATTAGGCCCTTGCTGAGTGAGCCCTCATCTGTCTACATCCGTAGAGAAAGCAGTCACCAGGAGGTCACCAGGAGAAGGACTAAACCCTAAACTATTTCTGCTATTGACATCTGGAAATTATCCACTGTTCATTCATTTCTCTGAGATAAAAGAAAATTAGCAAATTATAGCCTATGGGCCAAATGCACCCACTGCCTGTTTTCATGTGGCCAGCACGTTAAGAATGGTTTTTACAGATGTAATTTTGAATTTATTGGGGGGGCAGGGGGAGGGGGTAAAAAATCAAAAGAATAAAACTCCATGATGTGAAAATTATATAAAATTCTATTTCCAGTGTCCAAAAATAAAGTTTTTTTTATTTTTATTTTTTGTTTGTTTTTGTTTTTGTTTAGATATATTTTATTGCATTTTAGGTTCCGGGGTACATGTGAAGAACATGCAGGATTGTTGTATAGGTACATACGTGGCAATGTAGTTTGCTGCCTCCATCCCAATCACCTATATCTGGCATTTCTCCCCATGTTATCCCTTCCCAACTCCCCATCCCCCACTGTCCCTCCCCTTGTCCCCCCGCCACAGACCTGTGTGTGATGCTCCCCTCCCTGTGTCCATGTGTTCTCATTGTTCAACACCTGCCTATGAGTGAGAACGTGCAGTGTTTGATTTTCTGTTCTTGTGTCAGTTTGCTGAGAATGATGGTTTCCAGGTTCATCCATCCATGTCCCTACAAAGGACATGAACTCATTGTTTTTTATGGCTGCATAGTATTCCATGGTGTATAGGCCTTCTCTGCATCTATTGAGATAATCATGTGGTTTTTGTCTTTGGTTCTGTTTATGTGGTGAATTATGTTTATAGACTTGCGTATGTTGAACCAGCCTCGCATCCCCAGGATGAAGGCTACTTGATCGTGATGGATAAGCTTTTTGATGTACTGTTGCAATCAATTTGCCAGTATTTTATTGAAGATTTTTGCATCTGTGTTCATCATGGATATTGGCCTGAAGTTTTCTTTTCTTGTTGAGTCTCTGCCAGGTTTTGGTATCAGGATGATGTTGGTCTCATAAAATGATTTGGGAAGGATTCCTTCTTTTTGGATTCTTTGGAATAGTTTCAGAAGGAATGGTACCAGCTCCTCTTTGTATGTCTGGTAGAATTCAGCTGTGAACTCATCTGGACCTGGGATTTTTTTGGCTGGTAAGCTATTAATTGCTGCCTCAACTTCAGCCCTTGTTATTGGTCTATTCAGGGTTTCAACTTCTTCCTGGTTGAGGCTTGGGAGGGTGTAAGTTTCCAGGAATTTATCCATTTCTTCCAGGTTTATGTGCATAGAGTTGTTTGTAGTAATCTCTGATGGTGGTTTGTATTTCTGTGGAATCTGTGGTGATATCCCCTTTATCGTTTTTTATTGCATCTATTTGATTATTCTCTCTTTTCTTTTTTATTAATTTGGCTAGTGGTCTATTTTGTTGATCTTTTCAAAAAACCAGCTCCTGGATTTATTGATTGTTTGAAGGGTTTTTTGTGTCTCTATCTCCTTCAGTTCTGCTCTGATCTTACTTATTTCTTGTCTTCTGCTAGGTTTTGAGTTTTTTTGATTTTGCTTCTCTAGCTCTTTCAATGTTGATGATAGAGTGTCAATTTTAGATCTTTCCTGGCTTCTCAGGTGGGCATTTATTGCTATAAATTTTCCTCTAGACACTGCTTTAAATGTGTCCCAGAGATTCTGGTATGTTGTGTCTTCGTTCTTGCTGGTTTCGAAGAACATCTTTAGTTCTGCCTTCATTTCATTGTTTATCCAGTCAACATTCAAGAGCCAGTTGTTCAGTTTCCATGAAGTTGTGCAGTTCTGAGTTAGTTTCTGAATTCTGAGTTCTAATTTGATTGCACTGTGGTCTGAGAGTGTTTGTTATGATTTCCGTTCTTTTGCATTTGCTGAGGAGTGATTTACTTCCAATTATGTGGTCAATTTTAGAGTAGGTGCGATGTGGTGCTGAGAAAAATGTATATTCTGTGGATTTGGGGTGGAGAGTTCTGTAAATGTCTATTAGGTTTGCTTGGTCCAGGTCTGAGATCAAGTCCTGGATATCCTTGTTAATTTTCTGTCTCGTCGATCTGTCTAATATTGACAGTGGAGTGTTAAAGTCTCCTAATATTATTATATGGGAGTCTAAGTCTCTTTGTAGGTCATTAAGAACTTGGTTTATGTATCTGGGTGTGCCTGTATTGGGTACGTATATATTTAGGATCGTTATCTCTTCTTGTTGCATTGATCCTTTTACCATTATGTAATGCCCTTCCTTGTCTCTTTTGATTTTTGTTGGTTTAAAGTCTATTTTAACAGAGACTAGGATTGCAACTCCTGCTTTTTTTTTTTTCCTTTTGCTCTCCATTTGCTTGGTATATCTTCCTCCATCCCTTTATTTTGAGCCTATGTGTGTCCTTGCATGTGAGATGGGTTTCCTGAATACAGCACATTGATGGGTCTTGACTTTTTATCCAATTTGCCAGTCTGTGTCTTTTGATTGGGGCATTTAGCCCATTTACATTTAAGGTTAATATTGTTATGTGTGAATTTGATCCTGCCATTTTGATGCTAGCTGGTTGTTTTGCCCATTAGTTGATGCAGTTTCTTGATTGTGTTGATGCTCTTTACCATTTGGTACATTTTTGGATTGGCTGGTACTGGTTGTTCCTTTCTATGTTTAGTGCTTCCTTCAGGAGCTATTGTAAGGCTGGCCTAGTGGGGACAAAATCTCTCAGCAATTGCTTGTTTGTAAAGGATTTTATTTCTCCTTTGCTTATGGAGCTTAGTTTGGCTGGATATGAAATTATAGGTTGAAAGTTCTTTTCTTTAAGGATGCTGAATATTGGCCCCCACTCTCTTGTGGCTTGTAGGGTTTCTGCGGAGAGATCCTCTGTGAGTCTGATGGGCTTCCCTTTGTGGGTAACCAGACCTTTCTCTCTGGCTGCCCTTAGCATTTTTTCCTGTTTCAATCCTGGTGAATCTGACAATTACGTGCCTTGGGGTTGCTCTGCTTGAGGAGTATCTTTGTGGTGTTCTCTGTATTTCCTGGACTTGAATCATGGCCTGCCTTGCTAGGTTGGGGAAGTTCTCCTGGATAATATCCTGAAGAGTATTTTCCAGCTTGGATTCATTCTCTCCGTCACATTCAGGTACACCTATCAAACGTAGATTTGGTCTTTTCACATAATCCCATATTTCTTGGAGGCTTTGTTCATTTCTTTTCACTCTTTTTTCTCTGTTCCTGCCTTCTCATTTTATTTCATTGAGTTGATCTTCAGTCTCTGATATCCTTTCTTCTGCTTGGTCGATTCAGCTGTTGAAACTTGTATATGCTTCACGAAGTTCTTGTGCTGTGTTTTTCAGCTCCATCAAGTCGATTATAATCTTCACTAAGCTGTTTATTCTAGTTAGCATCTCACCTAACCTTTTTTCTAGGTTCCTCATTTCTTTGCATTGGGTTAGCACATGTTCTTTTAGCTCTGAGAAGTTTGTTATTACCCACCTTCTGAAGCCTGTTTCTGTCAATTCATCAGATTCATTCTCCATCTATCTTTGATCCCTAGCTGGTGAGGAGTTGTGATCCTTTGCAGGAGGAGAGGCATTCTGGTTTTTGGTGTTTTCGTTCTTTTTGAGCTGGTTTCTTCCCATTTTAGTGGCTTTATCTACCTATGGTCTTTGTAGTTGGTGACTTTCAGATGGGGTCTCTGAGTGGATGTCCTTTTCGTTGATGATGAAGTTATTTCTTTCAGTTTTTTAGTTTTCCTTCTAACAGTCAGGCCCCTCTACTGTAGGACTGCTGGAGGTCCATTCCAGACCCTACTTGCCTGGGGATCACCTGCGGTAGCTGCAGAACAGTAAGGGTTCCTGCCAGTTTCTTCTTCTGGTATCTTTGTCCCAGAAGGATACCCACCAGATGTCAGCCTGAGCTCTCCTTTACGAGGTGTCTCTTTGGACGTATGGGCGTCAGGGAGCTGCTTGAGGAGACAGTTTGACCCTTATAGGAGCTCAAGTGCTGAGCTGTGAGCTCCGTTGTTCTGTTCAGAGCTGATGGGCAGGTATGTTTAAATTTGCTGCAGCAGAGCTCATAATTGCCTTTTTTCCCAGGTGCTCTGTCCTGGGAAGGTTGAGCTTTATTTATAAGTTCCTGAAGTGCTGCTGCCTTTTTTCAGAGATACCCTGCCCAGCTAGGAGGTAACCTATTCTCAGTCTGCCAGCAGAGGCATTGCTGAGCTGCCACAGGTTCTGCCCAGCTGCTGTGTGAACTTCCTTGTGGTTTTGTTTATAGAGGTATAGTTAGAACTGCCTCAGCAATGGCGGACTGCCTCTGTAATGGCCAGCTGCCTCAGTAATGGCGGATTACCTCAGTAATGGCAGACTGCCTTGGTAGTGGCAGACTGCCTCAGTAATGGCGGACTGCCTCAGTAGTGGTGAACTGCCTCTGTAATGGTGGATGCCCTTCCCTCTGCAGAGCTGGACCATCCCAGGTCCAGCTGTCCTTGCTGTGAAACTCTCAATCCAGAGCATTTCAGATTGCTGGTCTTTGTAGGGGTAGGACCCACTTAGTGAGATCACCTGGCTCCCTGTTTCAGCCCCCTTTTTTTCAGTTGATTGGGTGGCTCCATCTCCTAGGCATTCCAGGCACCAGTTGAAACAGCCACCCAGATGTGTGTGAGTTTTTGTGTGGAGACCTGCTGCACTGGCTGAAACAGCTGTGCTGGGAACTCGTGGTGCTTTTCAGCCTGGGAGTCTCCTGGTCTGTGGGCAGTAATAACTTGTTTGGAAATGTGGTGATCACTCACCCTCTGCATCATTCTCACTAGGAACTGCACTCCAGTGCTGTTCCTATTCAGCCATCTTGGATCCGCCTCAATACTAGTTAATTTTTTCTCTTGGACAAAGTTAGATTTTGTTCACTCCATCTGTCTTTAATTGCTTGCCTATGTTCAGATCAACCAAATGTATTTTGTTGAATGCCTATTATTTGTTCCTTAATTCATTTAAAAAATGAATTTATGAGCAGAAGAAAAATTTTTGAATATGAGGTATGGGTTGATCCACATTGGTAGTTTGTAGGAAAAATTTCTTTTTTCTTTTTTTTCTTGAGACAAGAGTCTCGCTCTGTTGCCCTGGCTGGAGTGCAGTGGTGCAATCTCAGCTCATTGCAACCTCTGCCTCCCGGGTTCAAGCAATTCTCCTGCCTTAGCCTCCCAAGTAGCTAGGATTATAGGCACATGCCACCACACCTGGCTGATTTTTCTATTTTTAGTAGAGACGGGGTTTGACCATATTGGTCAGGCTGGTCTTGAATTCCTGACCTCTGGCAATCCACCTGCCTTAGCCTCCCAAAGTGCTGGGATTACAGGTATGAGCAGCCTTGCCCAGCCTGTAGGAGAAATTTCAAGTGGAGAAACAGATGAATATTTACCAAAATTCAGAAAACCCTCTAACCTGAATATTGCATAATACATATGGTCATGATATACAAATAAAAAGAAACCCACTATCAAACATTCATTACACTGTGAGTTCCAAAACACAGCATCAATAATTTGGACATTTTTACAAAGTAAAATCATATTAGCTGTTAGATATAATATTACACACTCTGATTTCCAATCCATTACAGAAGAATGTCTCAAATATTTATAAAGAGAATATTTTACTTGTTCAACTGTTTTTATTTTCTGACCTCATTAAAAAATTACTTCTTAAGCATATATTTTCTGCTAGTTGTGTGTTGAAACTTGTATTAGGAGCTAGCAGTATAAGAAAGCATAAAATATATTTCCTTCAGGAGCATATGAGCTGGTGAAGGGAGACGAACATGCAGACAGAAAACAATACATATTTTCCCTATGTTTTTAGACTTTGGGATAGTCAGTAGTGTACTGTATTCTTTTTTAGATTAAACACCAAAGCCCTTGCTTTAAATTTAGCAGAGCTAAGGAATCATCTGAAAATTTGTTTGGAGATTAAAGAAAAACTTACAAGTATATTATTTGAAAATGTAACCTGCATTCTATTTCAAAATAAGTTTGTCCCATGCTTCCTAAGTTTTCTGGCTTGCTATGAAATGTGGGAAGTGCTCTGATGGGGTAGTGATTCTGACCAGAGACATGTGGGAAGGCGCTTGCTGATCTTGTGCTAGGGTTTGAAGAATCTGCAGGGGATCAGGTGCTTTAGTAACGGTGAGGAAGAAGATTTGAGTCAGAGGGAACAGCATGTGCAAAGGCACAGGAGCATGGTATAGAGTGACAAAGATTCTTTGCTTGACTAAACATTAGGCAGGCATCTGAAGCTTCTCCTAGGCCCCTTGTAAAATCCAGTTTTAAGAAGAACTCTGCTAAGTCAGTGTAGCAAGGACTTCCTCATTCTTGATATCTGATCAGATTCCTCATCCTCCACCCTTCCCCAGGTGATATCTGATGACCCTTTCCTGAAGGAAACATCCTGTTAGATCTGGTTAGCCAGAATTCCCCTTAATCCTGATGTTTCCTTCTAATAGTTTCCCATCCACTGACCCCTGCAGTGCTATCAGTGCCCACCTTTTCATGCTGTATTCGAAGCTGAGCCCAATCTCTCTCCCTCACTGCAAAACTCCATTGTAGTGGCCCCTATACCTATTGCAGTAGTGCTGAATAAATCCACCTTACTCTGCTGTAATAAGTGCAATTCAATAATTTTTCTTTAACAATATGAGAAATGAGAAGTATTAGATCACTGAGACTGGAACATATGGAGCATGAGAAGAGGAAGGAGGTTGGGTAAAGCTAGTTGAGAAAGCATCCTGTATACCAGGGTAAGGACTGTGGATACTTCCTGGAGTCCAAAAGGAGTCAATGAGTCTTTAAAGCAAGGGACTGATCTTATCTATATTTTAAAAGAAGAGACCTTTCTGGCAGAAGTGTGGAAGATTGAGTAGAATGGTATGGTACAGGCAGGGAGACCACCCTAGTAGGCAAGAAATAATAATGTAGGTAGCTGTGAATATAAAGAGAGGGGAGCAAATTCGAAAAGTAACAGGAATATATGTGGTTATCGCTGCTCACCCCCCACCCTCCAATCTCTCAACAAGCATAGCCCCCCAGAATCAGCGTGAAGATGATGGAAATTAAGAAGTAGTGATTAGACATGGAGCCTTCTGGTGCCCAGTTAATGGATGAGGGCTTTGTAATGCAACCCAGGATCTTTATCATAATATCAAAGTAAGGGGAGAGTTAGGTTTGAGAGGCAGTGGTGGAAGGTGGGGTGAATATCATTCACAGACCAGATTCAAGCTGCTGGAGGTGATTTACTACAGCCTTCTTGAGAGGTCTGATTAACATTTTATATTGCAGGACAAAGATCAATTTATAATTCCCTCTGTATTCTACTCTTGGTTCCAGAGGCTTCTCCCAGATTGCCACCTGACTTGTTTTCTCATTTTCTTCAGGTCCCTGCTGATGATGGGGAGGAAGAATTACTGGTGAAAATGAGATGTTTGAAAAAATAAATTCAAATTGCTCTTTTGTCTAGTGTTTTGGGAAACAAGAAAGAAGGAATGAAATATCTGTTTTAAAATTTTATTATTTCTGTTATTGCACATTCAAAATTCACTATATTCCATGCATTATTCAAAGATCTAATTTTTTTATTGGATACAGAATATCTACAATGTGATAACTATAAAACATCTGTAAAACTTAAATAACAGTACCGTGATACCCATATATTAAATATCTAGTTTAAGCATAGGCTATTATTATTATAACTTTGAAGCCAACTCTATGTACCTCTTTGATTCCTTTCCTCTCCTCTCCCTCCTTCCCAGAGATAACCATTATCTTGAATTTTATATTTCATTCCTATATTTTTCTTTAAGATTTTGAAGAAAAGCAATCTCTAATAATATGCTGCTTAGTTTTCTGTATTTTTGAACTTTACGTAAATTGAATTATACTGAATCTAGTCTTCTGTGGCTTGGTTTTGTTGCTCACATTATGCTTTTGAAATTCATCCAAGTTCATTCATTTTCACTGCTGCATTGTATTCCTTTTAAGAAACAAGACACACACAGAAAGATAAATACTGCATATGCTGGTTAATACTGAGTGTCAACTTGATTGGATTGCAGGATGCAAAGTACTGATCCTGGGTATGTCTGAGAGGGTGTTGCCAAAGGAGATTAACATTTGAGTCAGTGGTCTGGGAAAGGTAGACCCACTCTTAATCTGGGTGGACACCATCTAATCACCTGCCAGCACAGGTAGAATGTAAAGCAGGCAGAAAAATGTGAAAAGACTAGACTGACCTAGCCTCCCAGCCTACATCCTTCTTCTGTGATGGATACTTCCTGCCCTTGAACATCGGACTCCAAGTTCTTCAGTTTTGGAACTCAGACTGGCTCTCCTTCCTCCTCAGCTTGCAGTTAGCCTACTATGGGACCTTGTGATCATGTGAGTTAATACTTAATGAACTCCCCTTTATACACACACACACACACACACACACACACATATACACATACATATACACACACACACACACACACACACATATATGTCCTATTAGTTCTGTCCTTCTAGAGAACCCTAATACACTGCATGTGCATGTTCTCACTGTTTTGTGGAAGCTACAAGAAATTGAATGCAAAGAAGTAGAGACCAGAATGGTGGTTACCAGAGGCTGGAGAGAGGGGGAATGAAGAGATGTTGGTCAAAGGGTACAGTGCTTCAGTTTGACAGAAGGAATAATGATAAGTATTTGAGGCCTGGCACAGTGGCTCATGCCTGTAATCCCAGCACTTTGGGAGACTGAGGTAGGCAGATCACCTGAGGTCAAGGGTTCAAGACCAGCCTGGACAACATGGCAAAACCTCATCTCTACTGAAAATACAAAAATTAGCAGGGTGTGGTGGCTTGTGCCTGTAATCCTAGCTACTTGAGAGGCTGAGGCAGGAGAACCATTTGAACCTGGGAGGCAGAGGCTGCAGTGAGCCAAGATGGACTCTGTCTCAAAAAAAACCAAGGCAAGTATTTGAGATGATAGATATGTTAATTAGCTTGGTTCACTTACCCCATATTATATACATATACACATATACTATAGCATCACTTTGTAACCTATAACTATATAGAATTATAATTTGTCAATATCCTATATATATATATATATATATATATATATATTTTAATTTATTGTACTTTAGATTCTGGGGTACATGTGCAGATCATTAAGGATTGTTGCATAGGTACATTCATGGCAAGGTGGTTTGTTGCCACCATCCCCCCATCACCTATACCTGACATTTCTCTCCATGTTATCCCTCCGCCACCCTCCCTCCCACTATCCCTCCCATAGCCCCCTGCAAAGGACCCCAGTGTGTGATGCTCCCCTCTTTGTGTCCAAGTGTTCTCATTGTTCAACACCCGCCTATGAGTGAGAACATGCGGTGTTTGATTTTCTGTTCTTGTGTCAGTTTGCTGAGAATGACAGTTTCCAGGTTCATCCATGTCCCTACAAAGGACACAAACTCATAGTTTTTTATGGCTGTATAATATTCCATGGTGTATATGTGCCACATTTTCTTTGTCCTGTCTATCATTGATGGGCATTTGGGTTGGTTCCAGGTCTTTGCTATTGTAAACAGTGCCGTGATGAACATACATGTGCATGTGTCTTTATAATAGAATGATTTATAGTCCTTTGGGTATATACCCAGTAATGAGATTGCTGGGTCAAATGGAATTTCTATTTCTAGGTCCTTGAGGAATCGCCACACTGTCTTTCACAATGATTGAACTAATTTATGCTCCCACCAACAGTATAAAAGTGATCCTATTTCTCCACATCCTCTCCAGCATCTGTTGTCTCCAGATTTTTTAATGATTGCCATTCTAACTGCCATGAGGTGGTATCTCAATGTGGTTTTGATTTGCATTTCTCTAATGACCAGCGATGATGAGCATTTTTTCATATGTTTGTTGGCTTCATAAATGTATTCTTTTGAAAAGTGTCTGTTCATATCCTTCCCCCACTTTTGGATGGGTTTTTTTTTTTCTTGTAAATCTGTTTCAGTTCTTTGTGGATTCTGGATATTTGCCCTTTGTCAGATGAGTAGATTGCAAAAATTTTTTCCCATTCTGTTGGTTGCCGGTCTGCTCTAATGATTGTTTTTTTTTTGCTGTACAGAAGCTCTGAAGTTTAATTATATCCCATTTGCCTGTTTTGGCTTTTGTTGCCATTGCTTTTGGTGTTTTAGTCATGAAGTCCTTGCCTATGCCTATGTCCTGAATGGTT
>CAUYLG010012594.1:0-78956 GCA_963573385.1 Cacajao melanocephalus | reverse complement strand
ATTATGCAAACTTCAGATTTCTGTGTATGTATGTAAACTTTTAATGGAACACGGCTGTGTCCATTCATTGACCTATTGTCTATGGCTGCTTTCAAACCACAGTGTGGAGTTGAGTAGTTGCAACAGAGATCATATGAACCGTGAAGCTTAAAATATTTACTACTTGGGTCTTTTTTTTTTTTTTTTTTTTTGAGACAGAGTCTCACTCCGTCACCAGGCACCAGGCTGGAGTGCAGTGGCGCTACCTCGGCTCACTGCAACCTCCACCTCGCGGGTTCAAGCAATTCTCCTGCCTCAGCCTCCTGAGTAGCTGGGACTACAGGCGCGCACCACCACGCCCAGCTAATTTTTTTGTATTTTTAGTAGAGACGGGGTTTCACCATGTTGGCCAGGATGGTCTCGATCTCTGGACCTTGTGATCCGCCCGCCTCGGCCTCCCAAAGTGCTGGGATCACACACTATTTGGGTCTTTACAGAAAAAGTTTGCCCATCCTTGTCCTAAAGGATAAATAGGAATTGTTTGAAAACTAATGGTCCCTCTGCTTCTTTACCCTCGTTTATTCATGTGCTTACCTGACTCTCCTTCATTCAAACGTTTATTTATTCAACAAATATTTATTGAGCATCCACCTCTTCTACCAAATAGATCAAAGGACTCAGCTCTATTTGCCCTTCCATAGTTGGGGAGGTGTGTCAAGAACTGGGGAAATGTGGCCCCAGCAGTGGTGACTGAATTCGTGTTCATCCATCAGCTCCATACCCCTTTGTTAAGGTGGCGTAGCTGGCTGTTGAACAGGAAGAAGCCGCATACATCCCACAGGGCTTGAACCCGAGCTTTTGGCATGATCGGTATCGAAGCGCTAGACAGGGTCTCATAAATGGAGGCCTGTTCTTTTAGATGAGGATTTTCTAATCTTTTTCAGTCTGGGACTCACCTGTTACTTTTCTAGGCTCAGAAGCTCTGATCTCTGCTTTTGTCTGTCTGTCTTTTGCATCTCACAATGTAAATATAACTAAAACATCCGCAGGCGCCCTTCTTCCTCTTCCCCCACGGTCTCCATTTCCTCTCTCCTCTGTCCCAGCTGTTAAAACCACATTAGCTACGAAGGGGGTCAGAGGAATGAGAAATAGTAGGAATGAGAAACGTCAATATTTGCTAAGTGCCCAGCACAAGCATTCTAAGGGCTTTACATGCATTGCCGTTTTTCATATTTTCTTTAAAAGGTGGGTACTTTTATTGTTCTCCTATGTTACAGATGAAAAAACTGTGGCTCAGAGGGGCAAAGCAATTTGCCCGGTGTAACATATCTGTGAAGCAGTGAAGCCTGGAATTTGAACCCAGGCCGTGTGACTCCAAAGCTGGAGCTCTTGAGTACTGTGAGGGTGATGGATCAGGCATATCTGCATATTCTATGACAGGAAAGCAATGTGGGTGGAAAATAGGGGTGTCTTCCTTTTTTTATAATGGCATTTTTGGCAACTCCCTCAGGTAGAACCCAAAGGAAAAACTGGTAGTCGCTGTCAGATCAGACACCCTGCATTTCAGAAAGAACATTTCCTACCAAAGGGACTTGGAATTCTAACAGGTCAGAAAAAAACTGGATGAGGGACAAGAAACACTGACGTGTGCTTTCTGTCGGTGTGGGGTTATCATGACTTTGCAAAATCAAACATCTTGACAAAACATCCAAACATCGTGACATCTGACAAACCAGGATGTTTCTCAGGATTGACTCAGACAATGATTATCCAGAATACCAGACCATAAATTTCACAGAACTGACCCAACCAGCCATGCCCGAGGAGCCTGTGGAATGTTGATCATGTTACTAGAAAAAAGGAGTGGCCAAATAGGTATGGGGATGTAGAGTTAGACAAGGGTAGTCAGGATCTTGATTGTGAGTACATCTGTGACCCTCCCAGAGGGAGATACATGGATGGCGATTATCAGACATCAGACCTTGGCCATGCGTCAATGGCTACCTCAGGGGACTGGTGTTTTGAGTGTTCCAGGGAACTTACTTTGGACAGTGTTGCTTTAAGCCTTGCCCTTGCCCTTTTCCTTTTAGGTAAGAAATCCCAAACACCTTGGGAGGCCAAGGTGGGCAGATCACGAGGTCAGGAGTTCGAGACCAGCCTGGCCAACGTAGTGAACCCCCCGAATCTACTAAAAATACAAAAATTACCCCGGTGTGGTGGAGCACTCCTGTAGTCCCAGCTACTTGGGAGGCTGAGGCAGGAGAATTGCTTGAACCCGGGAGGCGGAAGTTGTGGCGAGCCGAAATCATGCCACTGCACTCCAGCCTGGGCAACAGAGCAAGACTCAGGTCTCAAAAGAAAAAAAGAAAAGAAATCCCAAACACCTAAGTGACTTCAGAGCAGTCTGGGTCTTGTGTCAATTCACTGCTACTTCTAGGATAGGAAGGGAAAAAGATTGCCATGTTTCCAGTGATGAAGAAACTTTGTTAGGAAGGATGTTGAGATTAATAAAACAAAATTAGATTGGAGTTCTGTTTTTTTTTTTTTTGAGACGGAGTTTCGCTCTTATCACCCAGGCTGGAGTGCAATGGCGTGATTTTGGCTCACTGCAACCTCCACCTTCCAGGTTCAAGCAATTCTCCTGCCTCAGCCTCCCAAGTAGCTGGAATTACAGGCATGCACCACCACACCCGGCTAATTTTGTATTTTTAGTAGAGATAGGGTTTCACCACGTTAATCAGGCTGGTCTCGAACTCCCAACCTCAGATGATCCGACTGCCTCAGCCTCCCAAAGTGCTAGGATTACAGGTGTGAGTCACCACACCCGGCTAGATTGGAGTTTTTTGAGAGCCTTTCAGTTATTCAGCAGTGATGTCTCAGTAAGTGGAAGTAAATTGGGATCATGTAGACCCTTCTCCAGTGTTAAGGTTTCACATATTTTAGTTTGTTTAATCGTTTACATATTGTTCAAACCATTAAGTTAGACCTCAGAATACAAAGCATTTTTTTTTCTTTTCCTTTTTATCTTCATATAGCAAGTCAAAGCATGTTTATTTTCTAATGATAAACAAAACACACATTTATGTGACTAAGAGTGGAAATTGTAACTCTGGGCTCTGGTTATGTAAACATGGGAATGTGTGGAATTTACTCATAGTTTGCAGGAAGTAAGGTGTCATTGTTCGGATAGTTTCCGGTCATAAAACATTATCTAATTTGATTTTAAAATAGCAACCTTATATGTTGTTTTTTCACTCAAAAATTCATAGGAACCCAAAAATCTATGTTTTTTCTTTCTCTTTTCTGTTTTTGTGATAGAATTTTCTGTATTTTCTACCGACAAGAAATCAGATGTTTCTATTCCTGGTAGTGCACAATGTAATGATGTAGTGATTTACCACAAGCATATGTGCAGGTGACCTGACATTAAACCTAGGGAAACTCTGTTGATTTCAGTGATGAGCTACACATACAAAAAACCATCCTTCTTCCTTGGCCATTTCTACAACTTCCAGTCCTGAGAACTGGTCACTCCAGCAGGTTTAAAGTAATAATCTGTGGCTGTCAAACAATTTTACTTGGAGCATTTTGGGCTTGTACTTCGTTATAAGCTTGCATTTAAAACCAGAGGCAGACCGGGCGCAGTGGCTCACGCTTGTCATCCCAGCACTTTGGGAGGCCGAGGTTGGTGGATCACCTGAGGTCAGGAGTTCGAGGCCAGCTGGACCAACCTGGTGAAACCCCATCTCTACTAAAAATACAAAAAAGTTAGGTGGGAGTGGTGGCAGGTGCCTGTAGTCCCAGCTACTCAGGAAGCTGAGATAGGAGAATCGCTTGAACCTGGGAGGTAGAGGTTGCAGTGAGCTGAGATTGCGCCACTGCACTCCAGCCTGGGCAACAGAGTGAGACTGTGTCTCAAAAAAATAAAATAAAAATAAGTAAAAGTAAAACAAAATTTTTTCTTTATTCTTTTTTGAGACAGAGTCTCACTCTCATCACCCCCAAGGGAAACCCCACACCTATTAAGCAGTCACTCCCCGTTTTCCTCCTCTCTCCGGCCTTTATCTCCTCATGGATTTGGCTATTCTGGAAATTTCAAACAAATGGAATTGAACAATATGTGGTCTCTTGTGACTGGCTTTTTTCACTTAGTATACTGTAAAAACAGTTCATCCACATGGTAGCACGTATCAGCATTTTATTCCTTTTAATGGCTGAATAATATTACATTTTACAGGGAATTACCTTTCATTTATTCCATCATCAGTTGATGGACATTTGGGTTGTTTCCACCTTTTGGGAATTGTGAATAGTGGTATCATGAATGTTTCATGTACAGGGTTTTATTTGAAAACCTGTTTTTAATTCTTTTGAGTATAGATCTAGAAGTGGAAATGGTGCATCACATGGCTATACTGCTTATCTTATTGAGTCACCACTGACCTGTTTTTCTCTTATCTTTTTTTTTTTTAGATGTGATCTTACTCTCTTGCCCAGGCTGGAGTGCGGTAACACAATCACAGCTCACTGCATCCTCAACCTCTGGGTCAAACAATCATCTCACCTCAGCCCCCTGAGTAGCTGGGAGTATAGGCACATACCAACATGCCTAATTTTTATTTTTTATTTTTTTGTAGAGACAATGTCTCACTTTGTTGCCCAGGCTGGTCTCGAACCTCTGGACTTAAGTGATTCTCCCGTCTCGACCTCCTAAAGCATTGGGATTATAGGCATGACCATGGCCATGTCCTGGCCTCTCTTATCTTTTAAATGTGTTTCTAAAAATACAAATGTACCAAAAAATTGATATCCTGATATCAATGTGAGACTTGTGTTAAAGAATGTTTATATTTCTGGACTGAATAGTAAAAGCCTAAGATGTTTCATTGAGATCTAAATTCTTTGAGAATACTTTGCTAAATGAACAGGCAAAGCAGGCAGAAGCCACTTATTTTCATTGCTTCTTGCCAGCCTTGGCTCTTTGCCAAAACATTTGGCCTTTCACGAAATTCAGTATCCGTAAAGACGATGGTTATAAATAGATGATACCGTCACTGTCCACTTTGGTTTTGTACTTTTTCTGGGTCAGATGGAAGCTCTCTAATCTGTTTTGTGATTTGGTTAAATGTAGAGTAATCCTGTGGCAAATCCGAGTTAGCTCCTCATCTTCCTTCTTATGTTGACTTTTGCTTAAATATCATGGTTCCCTAGGGCAGGGTAAAAGAGAAATAGAATGATGACAGATAATGCTGATAATTTCCCAGTATGCAATTGGCTGGTGAGGATCCTAGTCCCAGCTACAAATGAACAATAACGCGAAGTCTGACTGCCACAGACAGTGAGCTCCGCGGGAGGGTATGAGAGCTAGTAAAAACTAAAGTGTTTTCCTACTCACACCCCCCACAACACAGAGCTCCCTAGTCACCACAATGTGTGGGGTTTTTCCCCCCCACAAACCAAGCAATTCTCCAGCAGACACCAACAGGCTTTCCTATGATTCAATTTAATTCTGGAGTTGGAGTCAGATCCTGTGGGAGGGCTCAGTCCCACAGATTGCTCCTATTTCAGATGCCAATTGCAAATCCAGTAGCATGTTGTCACCTGTACTTCTGGGTTTGTTTATTTTTGTTTTATTGAGACAGTGTCTTACTCAGTTGCCCAGGATGAGTGTGGTATTAGCTCACTGCAGCCTCCATCTCCTGGGCTAGTGGTGATCCTCCCATCTCAGCCTCCTGTGTAACTAGGACCACAGGTGCGTGCCACTACAACTGGCCAATTTTTTATTTTTTATAGAGATGGGGGTCTTGCTATGTTCCCCAGGCTGGTCACAAACTCCCGGACTCGGCAACCACCCTGGCCTCCCAAAGCGCTGGGAATACAGGTGTGAGCCATTGTGCCTGGCCCACCTATGCTTCCAACCGATGGGCTATAAATCAAGTTACCAGGATCCCTTCCTTGGGTTCCGTTAGTTAGCTAGGATGGCTCACAACTCAGGGAAACAGTTTCTTATATTTACTGGCTTGTTATATTAATAAAGGATGCAGATGAGCAGCCAGATGAGGAGATGCATAGGGCGAGGCACCTGGGGAGGAGCACTGAGCCTCCATGTGCTCTCCAGGTGCACCACCCTCCAGACACCTCCACACGTCCAGGAGACTGGAAGCTCTCCTAGCCCTGTGTTTTGAGTTTTTACAAGGACTTCATTACAAAGACACAACAGATGACATCACTGGCCATTAGTGAGTAACTCAACCATCAGCCCTCTCTCTCCCCCTCCCTGGAGGTGAAGGTGGGGTGGGGATAAAAGTTCCAACCATCCAATCACATGGCTGGTTCCCTTGGCAACTAGCCCTCTTTGGGAGGCCACCAGAGCCCCCAACCATCGATCATCTCATTAGCATGCAAAAATACTTATCCCTTTGGAGATTCTAAGAGTTTTAGGAGCTGTTTGCCAGGAAACTGGGACGAGGACCAAATATGTATTTCTTACATAAATTGCAATATCACAAGGGCTGTAGCCCATTCATTTATACGCAGGTCCTCATCCATCTATCAGCTGCTATTTGGTGGCCCAGCCTTCCCTATGCTTTCCAGGTTTTGGGGAATAGTGTAAGAATTTTTCTCCATGAGAGGTCTGCTCTCGTCTAGGGTTTAGACCCCCAATATTGAACAATCAATATGGTGCAGGCTTCAACCAGTCTGCACACAGGATACGGGTCACAGTATAATGCAGCAGGTTCTGAATTCCATCCCTCGCCCCACCACCCCACCATCAGGCTTAATGGTGTAGTTGTGGGAACATGAAGTCTCCTGGTTCTGGGATTGGGGTTTAAGGAGGCAATGACCTTGGGAGGACGTATTAGGGTATCGACTATTTACCAACGGACATAGACGTATTATTTATTTATTTATTTTGAGACGAAGTTTTGCTCATGTTGCCCAGGCTGGAGTGCAATGGTGCAATCTCAGCTCACTGCAATCTCTGCCTCCCCGGTTCAAGCAATTCTCCTTCCTCAGCCTCCTGAGTAGCTAGGATTATAGGTTCCTGCCACCATGGCTGACTTAATTTTTTGTATTTTTAGTAGAGACGAGGTTTCACCATGTTGGCCAGGCTGGTCTCGAACTCCTGACCTCCGGTGATCCACCCACCTCCACCTCCCAAAGTGCTGGGTTTACAGGATTAAGCCATTGTGCCCGGCCTGTCAACTTTTTTTCTAAAGCCTCAGTTACACTTGGTCGTTGTCCTACTTAATAGCCATCAGTGTGTGTTCAATGCCTAAAAATAAACAGTTTTCCCACTTCCAGCAAGAGAAAAAAAATGACACATACAACTTTAGAATGACATTCTAAGCCTCAGTCTCATTCCCAACATCTTTTTCAATGACAACTTCTCTTCCTATACTTCTCCCCATGCATGGGAATGCGTATCCTCCCCCAAGTACACCCTGTCAATCACCATCTCTGTTCCTCAATTCCCTACAAGTAATCTCTTGCTGAAGTCCTATGATACCTGCTGTGTTATTCCTTAAGTGTCACACCCTCTCCTTTTTTGGAAGCTATGGAGGAAGCATGTGAAGCCAAGCTGAGCAGCTAGCCTTTTTCCAGGGTTGATGTAAGCACCTGAAGAGAGATCGTCACCGTCCGCTCTGAGGCTGTGTGAGCCTGAAGCTTCCACGACCATTCCATTTATTCTACAACGTGGAAAAAACCCACTGGAGGACAAACTCAACAGGGGAGCAGGGCCAAGGGGTCAAGGGATTTCAGGAATGTGCCCTGATAGGCATCAGTGAACCCCTTGGATTTCTCTTCTGTTGGGGACAATACAGTCCCTTTTTTTTTTTTTTTTTTTGCTTAAATGAATTTGAGTTAGCTTTCTGTCGCTTGTGAGAATGAGGTGGTCCTTCTTTCAAGGCGCAGGTCATACGCCAACTCCTCCATGTGTTCCTACCTCCTTTTTCACTGGCCTTTATTTGCACTGTTTTGCCACTGCCTTGGGGTGTGTTGTTTTTTGCACATGCTTCATGCTGCTAGGACGTCAGGGTCTTCGGGAGGACAGATTCCTGGAGCGTCAAGACTAGATTACGTGGTTAATTAGAGAGGGAGTGGGTGGTGGGCACTATGTGTGAGTTACTCTTTTGTGAGATTAGGCAGGAAGAAAGAAAGGCTGGTAGGAAAAGGCATAGGGGACCAGGCTCAAGGCTGGCTTAAGACTGGCTCTAGAAGACTCAAGAAGAAAAAACTTCAGCTCAGAGTGGATATGTGCATTCATGCTTATAAACAAAGGGAAGTCAGGGAAGAGGGAGGAAGAAGGTATCAGAGAAAGAAAGTTCACCGCAGAAATGCCATCTCAGGATCAGCAGGAGGGCTGAGAGAGAGCTCAGAGAGTTGGAGCTTGGGAGAGAAAAGAGGGTGTTTATTCAGGGATGTGAATGGAGAAAATAATGTATTCAGATGTGGGGACATTGTCACATGATGAGGAGTTGAAGGGATAGATACTTTACGATATTAATCTTGGCAAAGCAGCAAATCGTCAGTTTCCTGGACGTGTTATTTAAGGGTTTTAATTTAGGTCTATTTTCCTTAAAACTGCCTTAAGGATTTAACAGCTGTGTCTTTATTTTTCCTCTAAGTGGAGGTCACTTCTCATCAGCTTCCTAAAGGGCCTCCTTGTCCGTGTTCTCTTTTCATATTAATCTCTTCTCTACCCAGTGTCAGGCACTCTAAAGTGTAAATCTTATCTTGTCACTTTCTTTCTTGAAACACTGCAAATCTTCCCAATAATTCTAGAATGAAATTTTCCAGTCCTTAGCTTAGCACATAGGCCCTGTATTCTGGGGATACAGATGTCATAGCCCAGCATGGGGATATATGTGGCAAGCAGGCCCCGCCCACCTGTCCAGACCACCTTCGACCACCTCTTTCCTGCGTCCTTGTTTCCCTTATCCCCACCTCACATTTCACACCTCCACGGATATTGAAGTTACTTGGTATTTTCTGCCAAACTGTATGCTTTTCCATCCCTTGAAATCGTTCTGCATTTGCTTCAAATTAATTAAATAATATTCACTGAGCATGAAAAAGGTGGGAGCTACAATATTACTCGAACTGATTATTAGGTTAACTCCTAACTTAGGTTAATTGCGGTGAAACAATTGGCCTCCCTCTACTGGAAGCCCCCCAGCCCCTCCCATCTGGCAGGAAGGGGGCAGCCTGTAATTCCCAAGGGCAGATCTGGGGCTGCCAGATGTTCCAGGCAGGAGGCCAGAGGGGGCTCACCAAGGCTTGCCCTGCAGGAGATGACAGTGCTGACCCTAGCTTGTCTGACAGGGTACAGTGGTCCTTGACCTCCTGTAGCCACTTGCTGGTAATTCATGCAGGATCCCTGTGAGCTTCTTGAAGGCATCCTTGGAGCTGCCATAGATCATTCTACTCTTAGGGGTGCAGACTGAGGGGCTCAGAAGATAAACACCAGGTCCTCCTCTTGGCGCTCCTTGGATTCATAGGTTGCGTCATAGGGGAGAGAGTGGCAGTCCTCGTCTGGCAGCATCTTGACAACCACGTAGGAGTCAACAACTGCCCCACCTCATCTGCCAGGGGCCCCCTGCCCTCCTCGAGGGTGATGTTCTTTGTCCTCACTCAGGCAACAGAGCGTTGCCTTCTTACACGTCTTCACCTTCTCTGCTGTTGAAGACTTGTGCACTTTCCTGTCATCATGTCATTGAACACCTTTTTTAATCTTTTTTTTTTTAATTTTGAGATAGAGTCTTGCTCTGCCAACCAGGCTGGAGTGCAGTGGTCGATCTTAGCTCACTGCAACCTCCACCTCGCAGATTCAAGCAATTCTTGTGCTGTAGCCTCCCGAGTAGCTGGGATTAGAGGCACCCGCCACCGCACCCAGCTAATTTTGTATTTTTAGTACTGACGGTGTTTCGCCATGTTGGTCAGGCTGGTCTTGAACTCCTGACCTCAAGTGGTCCGCCTACCTTGGCCTCCCAAACTGCTGGGATTACAGGCCTGAGCCACCATGCCTGGCCAATTTTTGTATTTTGAGTAGAGCTAATTTTTGTAGTTTTAGTAGAGACAGGGTTTCACCATATTGGCCAGGCTCGTCTCGAACTCCTGACCTCAGGTGATCTGCCCATCTTGGCCTCCCAAAGTGCTAGGATTACAGGCATGAGCCACCAGCCCTGGCCTCATTAAGCACCTTGATGATGCCATTAGAAACAGCCACACCCGATGTCATGTTCCTGGAAGTAAGAGGGAGATGGCAGGAGAGCCCCAGAGGAAGAGAATTGCTGCAGCTGCTGCCAGGATCCGACGGAACCAAAAATTCTTATGAAGGCGCTAGGTCGAAGTATGACATTCAAATGCAAGAATGCTACCTTTTGCTCCAGCGCTGGAACAGACTGTGGCTTTTTTTTTTTTTTCCAGTTGAGCATGAGGTGAAGAGTTGGCTTATGTTCTGGGGCCAGGAGTCTCCTGAAACTCTCCACTCACTAGTGCTCACCGTCCCAGAGGCATTTGGGAAACCACAGCCACAGTCACTACAGTCCTCGTGTTGTGGAATGGCCTGGGCCATTTGTATTGTTTTATTTCTCTTGTTTAAAAGAAAATTACCGAATGAGTATATCTGAGTTCACTTAAGTCAGATGCTGATATGATGTGATCCCACTGTGCTGGTCTGAGTTCTCCAGAGAGTTCTAGTCTGGGAATGCCTTTGGAAAGTAATCAGTGGGTAGGTAGTAGTTAAAGCTGTGAGTGTGGATGTGTTCACCAAGGGGAGTGTGTGCCAAGTTCACATCAGTGAACACGGATGTTTATGGGGCTGGAGAAGGAGGAACCCAAAAAGGAATCTAAAAAAGATATGAGCCTGGAAAGTAACACGGAGCCCAAGGACAAAAGTTTCAAAGAAAAGAGAGTAGTGAAAAGTGTCTGGTACTACAGAAAGAGGTATTCCCTTATCTTCATTAAGTCAGATAAGCCTCGAGGGTGTCCTTTAGATTTAACAGCTTCTCCAAAGCATCCACCATTGAGCGGCATAGTGAGGGTAGAGATCAGATTGCAGAGGAAGGAGCTGGGAATGGGAGACTGATTTTTTTCAAGAGCTGGAAGTGAGCATGGAAGGTTACTAGAGAGAGGGTTGTGAACTAAGAAAATCCTTTAAAAATAAATAGAGGGGGAAATCATTGGGCCTGTTTTTATGATGAAGAGGAGAACCAGTTTAAAAGGAGAGCTTAGAGACTGGGCAAGGTGGCTTGCACCTATAATCCCAGCACTTTTCGGAGGCCGAGGCGGGTGGAACAGTTGAGATCAGGAGTTCAAGACCAGCCTGGCCAACATGGTGAAACCCTGTATCTACTAAAAATACAAAAAATTAGCCAGGCGTGGTAGCGGGTGCCTGTAATCCCAGCTACACCGGAGGCTGAGGCTGCAGAATGGCTTGAACTTGGGAGGTGGAGGTTGCAGTGGGCCGAGATCATGCCATGGCACACTGGAGGCTGAGGCAGCAGAATGGCTTGAACTTGGGAGGTGGAGGTTGCAGTGGGCCGAGATCATGCCATGGCACTCCAGCCTGGGCAAAAAGAGCAAAACTTTGTCTTAAAAAAAAAAAAAAGAAAAAAAGGAGAGCTTAGAAATAAAAGTGTGTGGTGGTGGAGATGGAACAAGGTGCTGGAGAATTTGGGAGGGGACGGTCTGAAGGCCAGGTCCAACGTTTCACCTTGGACTGGAGGAGGGGGAAGGAATAGGAAACGCAAATGTTTTGCAGATCAGGAGCGTGTCTTATTTGTGTCTTTGCCCTGTACAGCGTGGTGCCTATTTGCTGGAAGGTGAGGGAGGTACAGATGACTGCAGTAGGTGAGGGATGAAGAATCAAGTGAGCACCTGCCTCTTTTCAAAGAGGAGCAGTCAAGACCCCCCTATTGAAGGTGCCTGAGAAAGTAGTGGGGATTTGGAGAGGGAGTGCAGCTTGGGAGGACCCACTGAAGGAGGTGGAGAGGAGGAGGGAGAAGTAATTGTGCTGCTGGGAAGGCTTGCTAAAATCACGGACCATGAAGTTAGAAGCCAAATCCATGGGACTGGGGGTCTTCTCCAGGAGCGTGCAGATGCCCATGGGTAGGAGTCAAGAAGCGAGCACCTGGCCAGGTGTGGTGGCTCACGCCTGTAATCCCAGCACTTTGGGAGGCCAAGGCGGGCGGATCACCTGAGGTCAGGAGTTCAAGACCAGCCTGGCCAACATGGCAAAACCCCGTCTCTACTAAGAAAAATACAAAAATTAGTCAGGCATCATGGTGGGGGTCTGTAATCCCAGCTACTCGGGAGGCTAAGGCAGGAGAATCACTTGAACCTGGGAGGCAAAGGTTGCAGTGAGCCGAGATCTTGCTACTGCACTCCAGCCTCGGTGACAGAGCGAGACTCCATGTCAAATAAAGAAAGAAGAAGGAAGGAAGAAAGGAAGGGAGGGAGGAAGGAAGGAAGGAAGGGCGGAAGGAAGGAAGGAAGGAAGGAAGGAAGGAAGGAAGGAAGGAAGGGAGGGAAGGAAGCAGGCAGTACCTATTAGAACAAGTCATCCATGTGGAAAGGGGATGAGGGGCTCTTCTCTACTTTCTGGCATTAACTTTCCATTTCTCCCTCTGAAAACTCAGCGCCTGCCCTGTCCTCAGACACTGAGGTGGAGGGAGTTGAGCTCCTCCAGGCTCTCCCTTAGGGTTTGCATCCGTTTAGAGACCTGCGCTGACCGTGGCCGCCCTTGAACAAGCCTGGGTTGGGGTTATGACTACTGGACTTCTGTGCTGCCCAGTTCCTCCACACCCCTACTGTGCCTGTTTCTTTTCGTCAGGTTCCTGAGTGCCCTACCTATATCCTAGGATGGTTAAAAATGTGAAACTGTCAATACCAGGCGTCACTGAGGACGCAGAGCAACTGGAACACTCAGACACTGCCTGTGGGAGTCTAAATGGGAACAAACCTTTGAAAACTCTTTGGCAGTGTTGACTGTAAATATACCCAGGGACAGTAATTCTACTCTGAAAATATGTACCCCAAAGTAAATACACCAAAAAATAGATACAAGAATGTGTATAGCAGCATTATTCCTAAAAATAACCCAAGATTAGAGACAACCTACACGTCCGTCGGTGGTAGAAGTGATAAATAAATTTGCTAGAGTCCTGCAGTTGAATACTATCAGAAGAGAAAATAAGCTGTAACACGGATGGATCCCACAAACATAGTGGTGAGTGACAGAAGATGGATGCAACACACATGCTGCATGTTATAATTACAGATAAATTTCAAAAGCAGGCAAAATTAATGGTTGGGGGAAGGATTGAGAGGGGACATAATGGAAGCTGATGGGTTACCAGTAATGTTCGCTATCTTAATCTGGGTGGTGGTTACATGAAGTTCATCAAACTTCAAAAATTCATCAAGTGTATTTATGATTTCTGATTTTTGTTTTCTTTTTCTGTTTTTTTTTTTTTTTTTTTTGATGGAGTCTTGCTCTGTTGCCCAGGCTGGAGTGCAATGGAATGATCTTGGCTCACTGCAACCTCCGCCTCCCAGGTTCAAGTGATTCTCCTGCCTCAGCTCCAGAGTAGCTGGGATTACAGGCACCCACCACCACTCCTGGCTAATTTTTGTATTTTTAGGAGAGACGGGGTTTCACCATGTTAGTCAGGCTAGTCTTGAATTCCTGACCTCATGATCCACCCACCTTGGCCTCCCTAAGTGCTGGGATTACAGGTGTGAGCCATTGAGCCTGGCCGATTTCTGAAGTTTTATAGGTAAATATTGAAAATATCATTTCTTGAAATATTATGACTGACTCCACGTCAGCACAGACTCTAATTTGGACTATTTTACATTTTATAAAAGAGCATGATTAATTGGTTTTAAATTTATTACACTTATTTCCCTTTTCATTTTCTGTGATTTGATTTCATCTTATTGGACCATGAAATACTGATTGCAGTCAGTTTTCTTTTTTTTTTTTTTTTTGCAGTCAGTTTTAAATATGATTATTAGGTGGCTGGTATAATTTTGTTGATATGAATGGTTCAAAAATCAAAGATTAGTTTTTAAAAAATAGGTACTTTTGGTGGTTAAATATGATGGTTAAGTGAATTTATTTTCTGATAATCTATAATGCAATTAATTGGATCAATCAATTTGCCATTTATATTCTCCTTAGGGAAACAACAGGAGTGGATGCCAAATGTTTAATCAGATTGCTAATTGTGGCAGGCATGGCTTTTGCCACCACGCAGCATCCGTTCCCCATTTCTGTGACGATGGCACTCTGTCTTTGCTTTTGTGGGTGCATTAGTTACCTGTTGCTGTGTCATTTTATCACAGACTCAACAATATATTTATCATTCATAGTCTATAGGTCAAAAGTCTGAGTGCAGCTTCACTGGGTCCTCTCTAAGGCTACAACATGGTGGCTGTGGCTGTGTTCTCATCTGAGGCTTGACTGGGGAAGTATCGTCTTCTAAACTAACATGGTCATTGGCTGAACTCAGTTTGTTTGTTTGGTTGTTTCTTTCTTTCTTCTTTCTTTCTTTCTTTTTTGAGACAAAGTCTCACTCTGTTGCCTAGGCTGGAGTGCAGTGGCACAATCTTGGCTTACTGTAACCTCTGCCTCTTGGGTTCAAGCAATTCTCTCCCTCAGCCTCCTGAGTAGCTGGGTACAGGCACCCACCACTATGCTTGGCTAATTTTTATATTTTTAGTAGAGATGGGGTTTCATCATCCTGGCCAGGCTAGTCTTGAACTCCCGACCTTGTGATCCACCCGCCTTGGCCTCCCAAAGTGCTGGGATTACAGGCGTGGTCCACTGCGTCCAGCCTGAACTCAGTTTCTTGCAGGCCACTGGAACGAGAGCCTCATTTTCTTACTGGCTATTGTCTGGAGGCCAGCCTCAGGTCCTAGAAGCACCATGCTCAGTCCCTTGCCACACAGGCCCTCAATACAGCTGCTTGCTTAATGAAGTCAGCAAAGGAAAAAAAATGTCTTCAGCAAAACAGGTTCTACAGTTGTTTGAAACAATTGCATACACCCCATCACCTTTCTATTGATTAGAAGCCAGGCACAAGGTTGTGTTCATTCTCAAGTGGAAGGGATTGCACAAGGGCATGAATGCCAGGAGGTGGACTCTTGGTAGCTGCTAGTATTACTATTATGAGTCTATCTGCCTCAGTAAGGAACAGTCTGTTTCTCACGCCATGTTTCAGGTCCAGCAGACTCCCTTCCTCTCACCTTGGCTAAGCCAATCACCACATTCCATTCTCTGGTCACAGTGACTGGATCAAGGTTGGGCATACCACCAAGGTCAAGCCAAATGGGGCCCATGTGACTCAATGGCTCAGAAAATAGAATCTACTTTTTCTTTAGATTGTGATGCAATTCACAATATCAACCTTTAACGAGGTAAAGTGGAAAAAGTAGATTCTACCTGTCTGTCTGTAACTGTATCAGGTGAAGCAGATTTTCACTACATTTGGAGATCATATTTGGCATGGTTTGACTTAAAGCACAGGTTTTGAGTAAGGTAACTATGAATTCTGATTTGTCCAGAAAAGCTCCAATTTAGACCTGTTGTCCCAGTATAATTATTACTAGAGTTTCCTTTCACTCTCTAAAGTGTCAAGTTTGGACAATAAATTATATGATTACCCTAGCTCTGAAGTGTGTTCCAGATTCACTTGGAAAGCCTTAGGGAGGACCATTTCCATTTCCAAGAGACAGCCTGTTATCCCCTAAGACTGCAGTCAGAGGAAGAACCGCAGTGATGGCTGATAGAGAGAGACATGCACGGTATGTAGTTATTAAGATACTGTGTACAGAACAAGAAGGGACTCCAACTGAATATACACCCAAATTCTTTCTTTCCTTCTTTCTCCTTCCTTCCTTCCTTTTCTTTCTTCTTTCTTTCTTTCTTTCTTTCTTTCTTTCTTTCTTTCTTTCTTTCTTCTTTCCTTCTTTCCTTCTTTCTTTCTTTCCTTTTTTCTTTCTTTCTTTTTCTTTCTTTTTTAAGATGAAGGCTCACTCTGCTGGAGCGCAGTGGCACGATCTCAGTTCACTGCAACCCTCACCTCTCAGATTCAAGACATCTGCTGGTCTCAGCCCCCCAAGTAGCTGGAATTACAGGTATGCACCAGCATGCCTGGCTAATTTTTGTATTTTTAGTAGAGATGGGGTTTCACCGTGTTGGCCGGGCTGGTCTCGAACTCCTGACCTCAGGTGATCTACCCACCTTGGCCTCCTAAAGTGTTGAGATTACAGATGTGGGCCACCTCGCCCGGCCCCAAATTCTTAATAATAGAATTATAGGTGTTGACTTACAATTTAGATGCTTCTAACATGAGCACTATATCTTGAACTTCAGGGTTAGAAGCAGCAGGGATTCATTGAATTATTAATGAAATGACTGGTTCATTCTAGGAACTCTAGTTCTGCAAGTTTAGAAATTTAAGTGAGAAATGAGTCAGAGGAATTAGAATTTGGAGACTGGTTTGGAAGCAACAGATGAAAGGAAGGAAACAAATAGCAAGTGGAGATCAAGGAATCCCATGGCAGGTCCACAGAGACCTGGGCACCCTTCGGACTCCTCTATTCTTCCTTCTTCTCCTTAGAATAAGGACTAAACATCCTTCACAGAAAAGGAAAGGAAGGTGGAGAGTGGGGTGGGATTGAGATTGCGGGGGAAGATGAGGGAGGTGGTATAATTTAGAATCTTTACAAGCATAAGCTCTAGACATAACTACTAGGATTTGAATACTGACTCTTACCTTGATATTGGTATGTGCTTGGATAGAGTTACTATGATCAGTTTCATCATCTATAAATTATGCTAAATTATGAGAATTAAATGAGATAATACATGTGCTATGTCTAGCACAGTCCTCAAAACACAGTAACATCTCAGTCATAATTACCTTCCATAAATAACAGTTGAGTTCCATACAGAGTAATGTATCATTACTATTCATGTTACCACGAATAACATTTGTTGAGCTCCATACCTCGTAATGTATCATGTAGGTTAAACACATTACCTAGGCCAGGTGCAGTGGCTCACACCTGTAATCCCAGCACTCTGGGAGGCTGAAGTGAGAGGATGGCTTGAGCCCAGGAGTTTGAGACCAGCCTGGGCAACATGGCAAAACCCCCCATCTTTACAAAAAATACAAAAGTTAGCAGGTGTTGTGCCACACGTCGGTAGTCCCAGCTACTCAGGAGGCTAAGATGGGAGAATTCATTCAGCTTGGGAGGTCAAGGCTGCAGTGAGCCATAATTGTGCCACTGCACTCCAGCCTGGGCCACAGAGTGAGACCCTGTCTCAAATAAATAAATAAAATTAATGTATTACCTAATTTCATACAATGGACTGGACATTTCCCTCATCTTACAATTGAAGAAACTGAGGCTCAGGGATTATATAATTTGCCTTGTTGTCTAGTGAGAGGTACACTAGAATTTATGTTCCCATAAGGAGCGTGGCTGCATCTGATGCTCCTTACCCCACCACAGGCTGCTTTGTCTGAACCGTCCCTGTATCCCCAGAGCCTAGAACGCTGCCTCGCACTCAGGCGCCCACCAAGTATGTGTTGGCTGACTGCATGAATGCTTCCTGCCTCCTCTCACCATGACGGTTCCTTTGTTCAGCATGTTGGGCATTTGAGTATCTGGCCCGCAGTGTAGGACACTGCACTCATTAGTATGCTGCTTCTTGTCGTTAAGCCTTTGTTTGTGTGTTGCCAATCCCCGGGCTAGACGAGCAATTCTCAGGCCTGGCCTGCCTTGTATTCACTAATGCAGGGAACTAAGCTCCACCGTGTTGGAGCCCAGTAAGCACTTTTCCAGAAAAAGATTATTTAGAATATCCAAGGATGGAGTATCATGAATTTTTTTTTCTTCTTCTTTTAAACATTCAGATATCAAATGCACACTTGGCTAGCTAATCTGTCTTAACTAGGATCAAATGTATGAAACTGTCTTCACATTGGCAGCTCAGCCAAAAATGAATATTTGGCTTAAAGCAACTGTTGCCCGCTTTCGTTTTTGAAGGCTGCGTATTTCAGAGGCAAGAGCGCTGGACTTGGGGCTTGAGTCATTTAACTTCTTGGGCTTGCCTTCCTCATTTTAAAAAAAAATTTATATTTTTATATTTTTATTTTATTTATTTATTTTTGAGACCGAGTTTCACTCTTCTTACCCAGGTTGGAGTGCAATGGTGTGATCTCAGCTCATCGCAACCTCTGCCTCCTGGGTTCAAGTGATTCTCCTGCCTCAGCCTCCTGAGTAGCTCAGATTATAGCCTTGCACCACCACGCCTAGCTATTATTTATTTATTTTTTAAGACAGAGTTTCATCCTTTTTGCCCAGGCTGGAGTGCAATGACACAATCTTGGCTCACCGCAACCTCTACCTCCCGGGTTCAAGCGATTCTCCTGCCTCAGCCTCCCAAGTAGCTGGGATTACAGGCATGCATCATCAAGCCTGGTAATTTTGTATTTTTAGTAGAGATGGGGTTTCTCCATGTTGGTCAGGCTGATCTTGAACTCCTGACCTCAGGTGATCTGCTGGCCTCGGCCCCCCAGAGTGCTGGGATCACAGGCATGAGCCACCATGCCTGGCCTTTCTTCTTCATTCATAAAGCCAGGATGATAATGCGTGCTCTAGTAACCCAGAGTTTGGTGAGGTTAGAAGAGACAGACTGTTTTAAAGGCACTACTGTTATAGTGTAATGTACCATTAAAATAAAAAAGATCATCTATAGAGCTTATTGGTGGTGAGATTATGGGCGATTTTCTCTTCTCAATTTTGCCTATTTGTATTTCCTAATTTCGATATTATGAACTTTCTTTCCCACTTTGCTTGAGTCACTAAAAGTCATTAAAGATTCCCAGTAAAAAGACTGTGGGCTGGGTGTCGTGGCTCATCCCTGTAATCCTATGGCTTTGGGAGGCTGAAGCTGGAAGATCACTTGAAGCTAGGAGTTTGAGACCAGCTTGGGCAACATTGCAAGACTCCATCTCTACAAAAAATAAAAATAAAAGTAAATCAGCCAGGCATGGTGGCACACACCTATAGTCCTTGCTACTTGGGAGGCTGAGGTGGGAGGATTGCTTGAGCCCATGAATTTGAGGTTTGAGGATTGCACACTGCACCCCAGCCTGGGTGACAGAGCAAGACCTTGTCTCTAAAATAAAATAAAAGAGAAAAGGTTGTGACTTAACACTTTGATATTTTTGTTGACATTTGTGGGTTGTTTTGGCAAATATCTGATATTGTACAATTGATTTAAATAAGTGACAGTGTAATTGATATAAGAGAACGATTACTGTTTATTTTTAGGGACTGTAGTTTACCTATCACAGTCTAATAAAAAGGTTTGGTTTCTCCTCCAGCCTGGCTTCTGGTATGTGGCTGGTGGTAGAACAGGCCTCCACAGTTTTGTCTGTAAAAAACTAAGGTGATTTTACCCACCTCCAGGCTCTTATTAGTATCAAGAGAGATAATTAAAATTAAACACAATGTTAAGTTCACTTTTAATCATGGATAAATGCTGCACAGGACTACAGCAAATTCAAAAGGAGGAAGATGCGATCTGTGCCTTTTAACGTTTTTAGGGAGTTTCTCAAGTTCTCCTCAATTTGGCCTATCTCAGTTTATGCTTTTTTTCCAAAGGTGTGGCTTTAAAATTACTGAGGAATAACAGCGACATCTTGTTTATTTCTGCGTCTTTTTTTTTCCCCTGAGACAGAGTCTTGCTCTGTCACCCAGGCTGGAGTGCAGTGGCATGATCTTGGCTCACTGCAACCTCCACCACCGGGTTCAAACGATTCTCCTGCCTCAGCAGTGCGTGCCACCTCACCCAGCTAATTTTTATATTTTTAGTAGAGATGGGGTTTCACCATGTTGCCCAGGATGGTCTTGCTCTCTTGACTTTGTGATCCACCTGCCTCGGCCTCCCAAAGTGCAGGGATGACAGGCGTGAGCCACTGTACCCGGCCTATTTCTGCTTCTTTTAAACTGGCGATTACTCAGAGTCACCATGTTCAGATTTGACACTGACACTGCCGTTTGTGATGGCTCAGCTGTTTTCTTCGACTTCTGCGGACCTGAATCTTCCTAGCAGTTGAGACTGAAGAGTGCAAGTCTCAGCTGAGGTCCCAGCTTCAGTGGAGGTTTCTTCTGCCTGCACCGCATTTGTCATCAACTGTTCCTATTTAATTCCATGGTCTTGGAATGTTTTTCCCATATACACTTCTAGAGATAATTTTAAAGAGTATGGGCAGTGGGCATGGTGGCTCACACCTGTAATCCCAACACTTTGGGAGGTTGAGGAAGGAGGATTACTTGAGCCTAGGAGTTTGAAACCACCCTGGGCAACATGGTGAAACCCCATCTCTATAAAAAATGTAAAAATTAGCTGAGTGTGGTGGCACATGCTTGTAGTTCCAGCTGCTTGGGAGGCTGAAGTGGGAGGATTGCTTGAGCCCAGGACGTCAAGGATGCAGTGAGCTGTGTTCACGCCACTGCACTCCTGCCTGGGTGACAGAGAGAGACCCTGTCTCAAGAAAAATGTCATCTTTTGCACAGTTTTTAGTGGACATTTAACATTTTTCATAAATTTAAATATCAAATTTCAAAAATCCATAATAAATCTATAATATACCTTGTTTAAGGGTCCTCAATCAGGGGTGATTTTTGCCCCCAGGAGACAGGTAAAATCCGGAGGTCACAGCTGTGTGTGTGTGTGTTTGTGTGTGTGTGTGTGTGTGTGTGTGTGTGTGTGCAGAGATCATGGATGCTGGTCAAAATCCTGATAAAAACGTTTGGTTTCAGCAAACCACAACAGGAATTATCCAACCCAAAATGTCAACAGTGCTGAGGCTGAGAAACTTTGGCTTAACCGTGTCCAAAGGAATATGAGTATCATGGGATTTTGTACTCACCAGCGCCAATGTAAAAAAATGCACGCACTCTTCCATAGCATTGTTCCTTTTTCTCCTTGTATTTCCATTCTCTTTCCCTCACAGAATTTTATCTTGATGAAATACATCCTGGGCTGGGAGCAGTGGCTCATGCCTGTAATCCCAGGATTTTGGGAGGCGGAGACAGGTGGATCACCTGAGGTCAGGAGTTCAAGACCAGCCTGGCCAATATGGTGAAACCCCGTCTCTACTAAAAATACAAAAATTAGCTGGGCATGGTGGCGGGCACCTATAATCTCAGCTACTTGGGAGGCTGAGGCAGGAGAATTGCTTGAACCCAGGAGGTGGAGGTTGCAGTGAGCCGAGATTTCCCCAATGCACTCCAGCCTGAGTAACAGAGTAAGACTCCATCTCAAAAAAAAAAAAAAGAAAGAAATGCATTCTTATGCTTGAAAGCCCATATTAACTACCATATAATTCTCTGCTACAAAACTAGGTATATAAATTGAAATTTGTTTTTCAAATATCCTATAAGATTCTAAAGGTTAACATTTTTCTTCTGTATTGAGGTAGCACTGGAAATTGATCAAAACACCATAAATATATTATAACCTATTTGACATATTTGACAGATGAATTTTAAACACAAAAATCTTTTGGTTGAAATGCATTTCTTAATGGGATGAATTGGGGAAGGAATGTCAGGGACCTGGTAAATAGGCTTTGGGTGAAGTGGAGGTTTGTATTTTCTCAGGTGGATCAATTTTAGAAAAGAAAACATATGGACACTGAGGATTGTGAAATGGGGTCCCTTAAAACTATCTGTGCCCACGTACCCTCTGGAAAGTCTTTGTGTTTCCACAGAGATACTCACATATCGGCCTGATTTGGCTCTTTTTGGTTGCTGAGTAACTTAGCAACGCTTTTCTTTTAATGATTCAGACGGTTTTGCATGCAGCTAATGCATGTTAAAGGAAGCTAAGCCAGTGTATATTATAAATACTTTATAAGTCAAGCAAGTAGAATTTCTCACAGGAGTCATAATTATAGCAAAGGCGGTATACCATTGTAGTGAGGGTGCTTGTTCTGGAGACAGACACAGTATTTGTTCCTGTTCTTCATTGCTACTGGCTATGTGACTTGGGGTAAATGATTACCTGCTCTGGTCTGTCGCTTTCTCACCTATGATAAACAGGGGCCAATAATAGATTCCTCATTTGCTTATTGTAAGATTTAAATGAGGTCATGCACACAAAGCACTTGGTACAGTGCTCAACACATCCTCAGCACTTGGTAAATACTAGTTGTTGTTATCTTTAGATATGATCGTGTTTATCTCAAGGAATGAGCACTAGCGAGGTAACGGAATAAGTATTTCAGTCTTTTTTCTTATATCGTGGCTCTTTTGTGCACAATTGACTATACCCGACTTCCCTGATTTTATGGACAGCAGTGGGTCTTTGATATTCCCATTGATCATGAGCTCTGGAAGCCCAAGGCTGTGAGGCTGCTGCAGGGCACCTGCTCCCAACAGCCATGTGTGCTCATTTTCTGATCAGCCGCACAAGAACAAACGTTAACTCTCGAACACCTGGAAGAATGAACCTCTGAACGCCTGAAGTTTTTCTTAATATTCTCAGAATGCTGTCTGGGGCTTGCATGATGTAGATGGACGGCGCTCATTCGGTGTCTCCTATAGGGTCACTTGCACAAAGCGTATATAAGGGCATGACTTCAAGTAACGGGACCAAAGTACCTTAATCCTTGTATCGACAACGGTCCTATTGGGTTACACACTTTTAATCCCAGAGGAGTTGTCTCTTGACATTAAACTGTCCAAACAGTATTTATATCTGCGGCGGCCCTGCAAGATCACTTAACCCTGCACAGCCGTTTAAAAGTAGTTAATGACAGAACCGGCGTGACTTGCCCCTTATGAATGATCACATAAGTTCGACCTGTGCTGTCATGGTTTATGGAAGAAGGCAGTTTGTCCATAGCCTGCTTCAACCACAGCAGGTAATTTGAAATGAAATGAGACAGTTTCTACAAGCAGATTGATTTGGGAATCTTGCCTGTTCTTCCCTTTGACCCTTGACAAGTTGACACTACAAAGATTGTGACTTTAAAAAATGATTGGGTGCAAATACATTTAGGTAGATGATTTACTGTGTGCTGAAGCAAGGACAGTGCGTTTAGAGTGAGGCTGTGAGGGAAGGTAATTGTAAACCTTAACAACTCACGTTTTATGTTTCTGTATCTTATTAATTATCCTGCTAGGTGAATCTACTGATATCCCTTGATCAAGTAGTTTATATTCCTGGTGAGAGACCAGAGACCTAATTTCAGGATTAAGGGATATAGTATTTATGATCAAGTTACTAAAAGTTACAGATTCAGTTTGTTATTTTGGCCATAAACCACAGCTTCTTAAGGATAAGAAGTCGAGTTCTCTTTCATGGATTTTTTTTTTCCTTTTTCTATTGGTTTTCCTAAGTGTAGTTAAACATATATAGGAGGAAACATTGGGAGTAAAAAGATAATCAGCTTGATTTTTGATGACCAAAGAGTCACCAGGGATATCGAAAATAAAATAAATTCCCAACTACGATTTCACACATGTTATTTCTAATTTAGATTTTCACACCAAATAGTATATAATAAGCAAACAAGTATTTTCCATATTATTTCTATTCTATTCTTCTAGTGCAGTTTTTCTTAGAAGTGAGGTTTTGTCATGAATCGATGCTACCATAAGTAGAATTTAAAAATTAGCTGTCTTCCAAAACAAAAATAAAAAAGACAGTAAGATCATCTTTAAAACACTGTTTCCTTAGTTCACAGTGATACAATATTTATGCTGAGATTGTTTTAAACGAACGCTGTGATAGAATTGTTGATTTATTAATATTTGGATTTGGGTTGATGCTCCTTTTACATTTGCTGTAGAAAATACCTACGACGTGAGGTTTGTAAGACTTGCGCTATTCTCTGCAGCTTTTGTGTTTTTCTCTATTCGAACCACTTTGCTTGAAATATAATTTCGAAGATGCTAGTAAAAAATGTAGCAAATGCCCCGTTGGTCTCCGTTTAAATTATTTACTGCCCTTTTGAGCCATATCTTCATTGAACTATGTTAAAAGTATTTTGCTGAAATGTTTCTTTATGTTGTCCATCGGGTTTAATAGACGTGCCGTTTAATAAGCTCTCTACCTGTAAGGATAGACTATTTGACCTCTATGCCCTGCCACTGATAGACATAGTATAAGATTGCTTTGTGAAATAAAGCTGTCGGTAACATCAACAAAATAAAAAATGATCGTATTCCAATACTCTCTGCTGAGTACTATGACAGCGCTGAAATATGGAATAAAATTGAAAGTAGATTAGTTTTGGGTCTTAAGTCATGTTTTGACAAGAAATAAGAGAGGAGAACATATCTTTGAACTTTTAGTTTTAAAGTTTTTTAATGAAAATATTTATCATTTTGTAAGGTTCCTTCTTTCTTTATCACATCTAGGCTGTATAACCTTAAAACAATTCATTCTCTTATTGTAAGGGATATAAATACTGTTCTATCTTTATATTAAGTATCATAAAGGAGATGAGAGATGGCTTGACACTTGCACGTTAAGGATTGTCACGCTAATAAAAAAGCTTATCGAAGAGGTTGGAAAATCAGTCATTAATAAGCCATATATTTTTAGGGTATGTAAAGCATGTAAATACTGTAGACAAGACAAATACTGTAGGCTGCTTTTGCTGTATTTTTTGTTCACTTTTTGGAATGGTTTGAATCTGAAGAGGAAGAATAAATATGTCAGAGTGGAGAAAGCCTTGCAGTGATTGCTTGCAACCTAAAGGAATTTGAAAATTGCTGCGACACGCAGATTGTGAAATTATTTCTTTTGCCTCTGTGGTTACATATTAATCAGCTGAAATCGTGACAAATAAATGGCATTGACGGCCGGCAGGGAGTGTGGGTTGAGTACAGTAACCCTTCCCTCCAGGAGTTTGCAAACATCCTGTGTCACCAAATGTGAGATGGCGGAGCTCTTAAAAATGCAGTGCCTAATTCCCCTTCATTGCCTATGCGGAGTGATTACACAGGGGCAGGTGAAACCGCGCTCCTTGTTCATCTCAGAATGAACTTTTCTCTCTTCGTATTCTTTCCCTTTAAAACACAGGATACACATTCTCCATGCAGGTCACTGGGCTGCCCTTGCTCTCTCCAGTGTGTTCAGGGGCCCTCAGCCCATCGGGGCAAAGCTCACTGTTGGGAGCCTTCTAACCCCAGCATCATTTAAGAAAATTGAAATTGACCCCCCTCCCTCCCACCAATAAATGTGAATTGCATGATAGCATGGGGCTATAAGTTTGGTCAGACCTTTATGAAATGCTATTTTTAGTCATGAAAAGAGCCATTGACCTAATCTGAAAATTTTCATATTAAGAAATTTAAAAAATGAATGGAAAAGCCAAGATCATATTGGCCAGAAGTTCTGGAAAGCAATTTAAATTATCATATTTTCATAAATTATCATAAATTATTTTTTTCCTTTGTACATTTTAAATTATCATAGGAGAGATTGTTTCAAGTAATCTCTCCTATGATAATTTAAAATGTACAAAGGAAAAAAATTAAAAATTAGAGGAATGTGAAATATAGCTACGTTTCTTAGTTGACGTATACACCAAAAGCGTGACAGAGGTCCTGTAATATCACCCCTTAATTTGTTCCACTGCGTGGTTTTAACCTTGACTTTGCTAAATAGTATCTTTAAACAGGACGATGAATGACTGTGGTCATTAGGTTGGTGTCATTTGTCATGATTGGTGCAGGCTTCACTCCTGAGTATAGAAGGTTGTTAAATAACTATACAGTTATCAATGATCCGGACCAATTTACCTGTGTGTTTTATTGGTGTGTGTGTGTGTGTGTGTGTGTGTCTGCGGTCAAATGTCAAGCTCCAGGAAGGGCCCTGAACATCTTGAGAAGGTCAAAGAGTATGCTGGAGACTTTTGAGGACTGGGAGTGGCCATACCCTGGGAAACAGGTCCTTGGCCAGTGGAGATTTCCGAGAAGAGATCAAGGCTAGCCAAGGAGGGGACTGTGCATAAGGGTAGGGAAAGGTAACAAAATTGGAGGTGAGAGAAAATTTTAGCATTCTAGAAGACAAGGGAGAAGGGAAGTACTGGTAGAAAATTAACAGTAATTGATCGGGCATGGCGGCTCATGCCTATAATCCCAGCACTTTGGGAGGCCAAGGCAGGCAGATCGCCTGAGGGTCAGGAGTTCGAGACCAACCTGGCCAACATGGGGAAACCCCATCTCTACCAAAAATACAAAAATTAGCTGGGCATGGTCATGGACATCTGGAATCCCAGCTACACAGGAGGCTGAGGCAGGAGAATTGCTTGAACCCGAGAGGTGGAGGTTGCAGTGAGCCGAGATCACACCGTTGCACTCCAGCCTGGGCGACAGAGCAAGAGTCATTCTCAGGAGAAAAAAAACAAAAAACAAAAAACAAAAACAATAATTATAACATAGGGAAGGGACTTGGAAGGCATTCCATTGTGAAGTAGGTGAGGGGATAGACTTTTCATAGTGGCATTCTGTATGTCAGCCTGGAGCTCAAGGGTCAGGTCTGCCAGATCATAGCTGTGATACTTTTGGCAAAAGATGCAAAACTTCTTATTGTCAGGGTTTTAATTTGTAAAATGGTGATAAAACTGAGGTGGTTGCCCTGTGTGTGAATTCAATAACCTATTTGAAATTGCCTGTGTGGTTGCCAACACACAGCAACTGCTGGTGACCTCCTCTCCCCTCTTCTCCATTCTGAAATAAGGATGTTAACCTCTTCCTTCTTTCAGATTTTATGAACCTGAAGACGTCCATTCTATTCTTGTGAAAGGGAGTATTCTAGAAGTTTTTTTCACCTTCACTAAACAAAAAATTCTTATTCTAGTTTCAATTACTCCAGTTACTTGGTTTAAGAAATCCAGACTAGAACCTTAGTGTCAATAAATTTTAGAGACGATGTGCACTGTGGTTTTGTAATTAACATTGATTAATCTTATTACAAGAGAATATGGGAGATGAGATGAGTAAGTTTCTTGCTTGTGCTCTTTTTTATTGATTGATTTTTCTATTTGTTTATGCATTTGGTCATTCTTGGAAGATTCAATTTGGTAGAAAAAGAAGGTTTCCTTAAGCAATACGTTGCAATAAGATCTTTGCTCTCAAGTAATTTAAAATCTCGTAAAGAAGGAAAAGATGCCTACAAAGAGTTTAACTAAGCCTGGTGGAAAAAGAAAAGAATATGGTCAGGAGGATTTTGCAGAAACATTGAAGTGACCGTTGAGACCCAGGATGGAGGTGAGCATTCTGGGATAGGAACGAGTGCCAGGAGAGCTGTGAAGGATGTTCAGTTACTGTGGGGAGCATCTGTCCTGACAGGCACCCTCGGGCAAGAGCGCCAATGCATCATGCCAGCAACAGAAGGAGTTACAGGGTGCGTGGGGTTAATCTCAGTCATAGCCTATGGGATGATTGCCATGCTGGGACTTAGTTTTGAGGTGTCATTTGGACATTACTAATAACCTCGTGATGATCTCTAAGTGCAGAAACATTGAGAGGGTTAAAAGTTCTGGTAAGAGAAGGCAGATGACGCCAATGAAAAGGAAAGAAACATTTTTCTAAAATGATGAGCAAGGACATATGCCACACATGTTTAAGGGTTCAGTCCTCACTTGTCCATAAACTCAAAGCAGCACAAGGTTCAGGATAAGAACTCAAGAGATGTAACATCATAATGATCTTAGAAGCTCTTTCTTTTTTCTTTCTTTCTCTTTCTCTTTCTTTCTTTCTTTCTTCCTCTCTTTCTTCCTTTCTTTCTCTCTTTCTTTTCTTTTTTTCTCACTTTCTCTCTTCCTCTCTCTCTCCTCCCACCCTCCCTCCCTCTCTCTCTCTCTTTCTCTTTCTCTCTTACTCTTTCTTTCCCTCCCTCCCTTCCTTCCTTCCTTCCTTCCTTCCTTCCTTCCTTCCTTCCTTCCTTCCTTCTTTCTTTCTTTCTTTCTTTCTTTCTTTCTTTCTTTCTTTCTTTTCTTTCTGTCTGTTGCCCAGTCTGGAGTGCAGTGGCACGATCTCAGCTCACCACAATCTCTGCCTCCCAGGCTCAAGCGATTCTCCTGCCTCAGTCTCCCCAGTAGCTGGGACTACAGGCACGCAACACTACCTCCCAGCTGATTTTTGTATTTTTAGTAGAGACAGAGTTTCACCATGTTGGGCAGACTGGTCTCAAACTCCTGATGTCAAATGATCTACCCACCCAGGCCTCCCGAAGTGCTGGGATTACAGGCGTGAGCCAGCCACCGTGCATGGCGAAAGCCTTTAATTTCTTTGAGAATCTTCTTTATCACCGTTAAAGTCAGAGGACAATAATAATAATTGTAACACTACATATATGTGTTCACTATATGCCAGGCACTGTTTGATGTAACTTATCTATATAAAGCCATTTAAACTTCATAACAACTCTATAAGGTAAGATGTTATTACCCATATTATAGATGAGGAAACTGAGGCACAGAGAGCTTGCATAACATGCCTGTGGTCATCCAGTAAGTGAGCTAAGATTCGAAACCAGGAAGTCTGATGTCAGAGTCCATGACTCTTATAAAGCCTGGAATGAAGCATTGTTTTGTGATTCACTCATTTTTCATTTATTCAACCAACCAATCAACCAACCAGCCAACCAATTAACTAACCAACCAACACATTTATTGAGTAGGTACTGTGTGCTAGTTACTCAGCAAGACATCAGAGCTAGAGTGGGGACCAAAAGCAGATGCTACCTTCATGAAACTTATAGATAAATCAGAGGGATAGATATTATTCGAATAAGTAACATCAGTAATCATACAATTTCAATTTGCAAGGTGCTAAGAAAGCTCATAATAGGACAATTGAGCCGAGTAAAGGAAAACTTCCTTAAGAAAATAGTACCCGAAGCTGGGACCTGAAAGATGAGGAAGAGTTAACCAAGTAAATGGAAGCAGAATTTGTGCTTCACAGCCCCTGTGATCAGAGGGAGAGTTAAGGCTTCGGAACTCAAAGAAGGTAACTTTGATACTAGGGAGAGACGAATGCTACATGAAGTCAAACCATGTAGGAAGACTTTGTGGGCTATGGAAAGGAATTTATTGTTTGCCTCAAGATCAGTAGAAATATGTTCAATAGGGGGAGGGTGGCACGGTTTGGGTTTCACATCACTCCTCTTGCTACAACATGGAAAATAGATTTGTGATAGACCAGAGGTGGATGCAGAGACTTGGGCTATGGGGCCACTGTGTAAACTCCAGTGAGATATGATGGAGCTCAAACCAGGGAGTGAAAGTGGAGGTGAGGAGAAATAGACAAATCCAAGAGATACGTAGGAGGCAAAATCCACAAAACTCATTGGCGGGTTAGATATGGGGAAATGCGGATGGCTCCTGGGTTGGTTTCTGGGGCTGGATGATTGTGGTGCCATCCCCTGTGATGGAGACACTAGCAGAAGACTTTGGTGGTTTTTGTTCTGGTTCTGGACAAGTAGATTTTGGAGGTTTTTTTTTTTTTTTTTTTTTTTTTTATATGGAGTCTTGCTATGTCACCAGTGCTGTGATATCGGTTCACTGTGACCTCCGTCTGCCAGGTTCAAGTGATTCGCCTACCTCAGCCTCCCCAGTAGCTGGGTTTACAGGTGCACACCACCATGCCTGGCTAATTTTTGTATTTTTACTAGAGGTGGGGTTTCACCATGTTGGCCAGGCCAGTCTTGAACTCCTGATCTCAAATTATCTGCCTGCCTCGGCCTCCCAAAGTGCTGGGATTAGAAGCATGAGCCACTGTGCCCAACTTGGCGTTTTATTTTTGTTTTGTTATGTTTTTAATAAATGTTTTATTAGGAATGTAAAGAATAAAGTCAAAATATAGATATTTTTAGATGAAATTTTATAAGAATTGAAAAGAAGCAAGAAGAGTCAGAACTGATGCCATGTTGAATGGCCATTGTTCTTTAATGAAACTGAGTTTTACATGAATATGTTCATTTTATTCCCTTTTTTTTTTTTTTTTTGAGACAAGATTTTACTCTGTTACCCAGGCTGGAGTGCAGCAGTGAGTGGTGAGATCATAGCTTACTGTAACCTCAGACTCCTGGGCTCAAGCAATCCTCCTGCCTCAGTCTCTCTCTCTCTTTTTTTTGAGAGTGAATCTCTCTCTGTCATCCAGTCTGGAGAGTAGTGGCATGATCTTGGCTCACTGCAACCTCCGCCTCCTGTGTTCAAGCAATTCTCCTGCCTCAGCCTCTCCAGTAGCTGAGATTATAGGCGCCTGCCATCACACCCAGCTAATTTTTATATTATTATTATTACTTTTTGAGATGGAGTCTCTCTGTTGCCCAGGCTGGATTGCAGAGGTGCGATCTTGGCTCACCGTAACCTTTGCCTTCTGGGTTCAAGCGATTCTCCCACTTCAGCCTATTGAGTATCTGGGATTACAAGTGCCTGCCACTATACCTGGCTAATTTTTTTTTTGTATTTTTTTTTTAGTAGAGATGGGGTTTCACCATGTTGATCAGGCTGGCCTTGCATTCCTGACCTCAGGTGATTTGTCTGCCTTGGCTGCCCAAAGTGCTGGAATTACAGATGTGGGTCACTGCACCCGGAAATTTTTTTATTTTTGGTAGAGACACGGTTTCATCATATTGGGCAGGCTGGTCTCAAATTCGTGACTTCAGGTGATCTGCCTGCCTCTGCCTCCCTAAGTGCTGGGATTACAGGCGTGAGCCACTGTCCCTGGCCCCGTCTCAGTTTCTTGAGTAACCAGAACTATAGGTGTGTGTTACCACGCCTGGTGAATTTTTCTATTTTTCATAGAGACCAGGGTCTCTCCATGTTGCCCAGGCTGGCCTCAAGTGATCCCACCGCCTCAGCCTCCCAAAGTGCTGGGATAATAGATGTGAGCCACCACGCCCGGCCCATGTTTTTCCTTGTATAGTATCACTTTATGTTTATGAACAAATGCATTTAAGATTATCTTTTGGAACAAAACCTGTCACTAAAGAAACGTGTGCTCTACTGTGGGCATAATTGCTTCTAAAATACCCATTTATTGACAGACTTCTGTAAGCCATCATTAATTCTTTGTATAATTAATGTATAAAATGCAGAGTTTCTATTAATGGAAAAGTAAACTCAAGCATCACGCATATAATATCAATAATATGCATCTGTAATTACAGACTGTAGATAACTGTAGAAGCTATATTTTATTACATTAATAAAACGTAAAAACTCCTGAAGCAACCCGGACTGGGCGGCCGCTATGCTATTACGGCTCGTGCTTCATCAGTTAGGAGTCTGTTAAACTGTTCTTAGCTGGTAGTAACACTCACAGGGCATTGGGAAATCTTTTTTCTCCCGTAAAATAATGATGATCTATTTTCCAAGATAAAATATTGTGTGTTGATAGAATAATACAATATGAGAGTTATGAGAGTAGCAGCAACGATAAAAATGAAACTTAATGAGGATAAAAAGGAGGCGAGAGAACTGCTTGTTTCTCTAGCCAGACAGAGTGACCAGGTTCTGTCACTGTACATATAAAACATCGTTTACTCCGTTAGCATGCAGCAGGTATTTCGGAGAACTCATAAAGAGAGTGCTAATTTTCTGAAGGGGAAGTGTAAACGGCTTCAAGTGTTGCTGGGTTAATACCTTGGTCACACTGACAGGCAAAAGGAACAGTGTGTTGGATGAACTGGTCCAATCGATATCTCTTTAAGTATCTGCCAATCACACCATTAGAGTGGAAGACTGCGTGGATTAGTTCAGATAGTTTCTCAGATGCTCCAATGCCTCAGCCAGACCCTTTTCCCTACATAGGAAATAGGAAAAATGACTTCATTTTGGGGTAGATGAGGAGGCCTCCAGATGTGGGATATGCTCTCCCAGTGATACCGTTAAACAAATCTAGCCCTTTCAAATATAAGCATTTTAAGTTGAGATATTCAGATTCTGTGTCTTAATATGGTTGATGACAATCAAATGTCTCAAGATAGACTTATTTGTTTAATGGTATATATTATGTGCTATTAGTAATTCTTAGTGATGAAATTAAGCCTGTGCTTACATCTTAAACAAGTCAAGCATCAGACCTTAAAACACTTGGAGGCAGCTGACAGCTCTGTGTAACCTGTGCTGCAAAAATATTCATAGAAACACAGAAGACGTTTCTATAAGCTAAACAAATAAACAGACGACATGCACCAGACCCAGCGAGTCAATTGATCCAAAACGCAACTGCCAGTGGATTTAAGATATCAAAAACAGAGGTGTCAAAAACACAATGTTTCTGTTGGAAATACCACCCAGAATTCCCAGAGAGCCTTTCCCATTGATTAACTTTGAAATGAAATCCAAACATTCTTGGCTGCAGGGAAAAGTTGAAGGGTTTTTTTTTTTTTTTCCTTCCCCACACACTACAATTTTGAACTAAAAATCATTTAATGTCAAAAATTTTCTTCTGCATAGATGTTATTAGAATCTTTTCTTCTAACCATCCTCCCAGAATGCCCAGTTTCTTCCATTTTACAGAATTTTTGTCACAGCACAAAAAAAACAATGTCGCTCTGCCAGATTTGTGGTCTAGAAAGGGGTACACAAATGGGCTTCAAGACATCCAATTTATCTACAAAAATCTATTGTGAATGTTTTTTTTCTTTTTCTGGAGAGAGGATTCAGAGCTTTCATAATATTCTCCAGGCTGTGAGCTCCTCTTTCCCCATTTAAGAAGCTTTCATGGGCCCTAACGTAAATACAATTATGAATACAATTTGCAACAAGAGTTCCCCTTTCCTCTCCCTGAGGTGTGTTTCCTTATAAGGCCGAGAGGTGGCAGCATAAACACCAGCCTATAATAGCCCCATTTTCCTGATGGTGGAAAACTTTTAAGGGTAAAATGTATCTATGTGAGATCCTGTCAATAACCTTAATTTGGTTTGGATAGATTGTGGACATAATGTCCCATCAAACTGCCCTAAAATATTTGTAGAAGAGTAGCGTGAGACTGAATGAGCAGTCCTGGATTTAAGGTCACAAAAATGGAAAGACAACGTTTTGTTATGGAGTTGAGCACCATGAAGAGAAAAGCACAGAGCTTGATTATTGGTTGACTTAGAGGCATTCATACATTCTATATAGAATGAAATATAATTTCCTGAGCCGCGATTAGTATTTTATTTTACTACATAATATCATTGTTTAAATAATATATAAGTCACCCTAAGAAATTACTTGTTCTGGGCTGGGCTCTGTGGCTCATGGCTGTAATCCCAGCACTTTGGGAGCCCAAGGTGGGTGAATCACAAGGTCAGGAGTTCAAAACCAGCCTGGCCAAGATGGTGAAACTCCGTCTCTACTAAAAATACAAAAAATTAGCTGGGCGTGGTGGCATGAGCCTGTAATCCCAGTTACTCGGGAGGCTGAGGCAGAGATTTGTTTAAACTGGGGAGGCGGAGGTTGCAGTGAGCTGAGATCACGCCACTGCACTCCAGCCTGGGTGACTGAGCGAGACTCCGTCTCAAAAAAAAAAAAAAAAAAAAAAAAGAAATTACTTATTCTGAATTGGAAAAGACTTTCGTTTCTTGGAACCAATGGCCAAAAGATCTCTTTCAGTTCTTGCACTCCTTAGGTGATTGAGAAGAACAGAAAAAGGAAGTTGTTTTGCACATGTAGATTCTGTGGATTTTTATTTTGATAATTAAGTATCACTTTCATTTTCTGTGAAAGTATGAGAAGTGTGGAGGCAGAGGCATGCTACAATTCTTATGCATACTGGATAATTTTTTTCTTCTTTAAACACATCTAGCTAGTTCAAATATAAGAATTTTAACTAGCTGACCAGGCACAGTGGCTCACACCTGTAATCCCAGCACTTTGGGGATGAAGGTGGGCGGATCACTTGAGGTCAGGAGTCGGAGATCAGCCTGGCCAACAAGGTGAAATCCCGTCTCTATTAAAATTACAAAAATTAGCAGGGCATGGTGGTGCGCGCCTGTAGTCTTAGCTACTTGGGAGGCTGAGGCAGGAGAATCAGTTGAATTTGGGAGGCAGAGGTTGCAGTGAGCCGAGGTTGTACCACTGCACTCTAGCCTGGGCGACAGAGAGCAAGACTCCGTCTCAAAAAAAAAAGAAGCAGACTCTAGGTCTTAATATGGTTTATAATTATAAATGTCTCAGGATAGACTCATTTGTTTAATGGGATATATGATGTGATACTAGTAATTCTTAGTGATGAAATTAAGCCCGTGCTTAAATGTTAAATAAGTCAAACATCCAACTGAACAATCACTTGCTGGGCTTAGATGAGACAGGTTTTGCCTATTATTTCTATTCCTTTCGAAAGTTTCCATAAAATTCATAATTATTAAGTAACAGCATGTACGCACACACGCCTTCGCAGTTTCAGGCTGTTTTGTGTGGAAGAAGATGATAGATATGAAGGGCCTGGTGGCATTTGACAAATAGAAGCAATGCAAATTTTGCGGGTGGAATAGAATTTGAGAACTCTTTGCCAGCTTGTTTTGGTTCATTTTTCACAGTCCAGTTCAAACTGTGAGGCTCTCTTGAAATGTAAAATAATCTCCTGGGGCAAAACAGGAACAAAGTGTTTCCATTATGAGTCCAGCTTCTCTCAGATAGTAAGTAACTTTAGAAGGGCCATCAGTTGATCAATTCATTAATCAATCAATTATTACTTATTTGGACATCTATTTTTGACCTAGTCCTCTGCTAAGTGTTATGAGGAATATAAGAGAAATGTAATGCCTAATCCCATAGTTGCATCCATATTACCTTCTGTGCCTTCATGTGTGGGATAGAGAGAAGGAAGTGTGCTGTAGGGAGCCATGGATAGGCAGGGGTGTCTAAGGGCAATTTTTTAGGTGTTTTAACATAAACACTTCTGCCAGGTGCGGTGGCTCATGCCTGTAATCCCAACACGTTGGGAGGCTGAGGCAGGTGAATAACTTGAGGCCAGGAGTTTGAGACCAGTCTGGCCAACATGGTGAAACTCCATGTCTACTAAAAATACACAAATTAGCTGGGCGTGGTGACACGTACCTGTAATCCCAGCTACTCGGGAGGCTGAGGCAGGAGAATTGCTTAAATCTGGGAGGTGGAGGCGTCGGTGAGCTGAGATTGTGCCACTGCATTCCAGCTCGGGTGACAGAGTGAGACTCCGTCTCAAAAAAACAAACAAACAAAAAACCATAAACACTGGCCGCACGTGGGCTCACACTTGTAATCCCAGCACTTTGGGAGGCTGAGGCAGGCAGATCATGAGGTAAGGAGATCGAGACCATCCTGGCCAACACGGTGAAACGCTGTCTCTACTAAAAATACAAAAAAAAAAAGCTGGGCTTGGTGGCGCGTGCCTATAATCCCAGCTACTCGGGAGGCTGAGGCAGGAGAATAGCTTTTACCCAGGAGGCGGAGGGTTCAGTGAGCCAAGATCACGCCACTGCACTCCAGCCTGGCGACAGAGCAAGACTCTGTCTCAAAACAAACAAAACAAAACATAAACACTTCTGTCTCACTTTCTCAGGAACCTCTTGGCCTGAGAAAGACTAAATGCAGCCCTTTTCATTTGCCTACTCCCCTCTTCCTATTACGCCAGGTGCTTGACACACCTGGAGTTCCTTTTATAAAATGTTTTCATTAAATAAAAATTAGTCCAGCTGGGTCACAGTTTGAACAGCCCTTAGACTGCTAGCTTGACTGTCTTATTCTCAAGGGTGATGTTTATGTGTATTTTTTTCTCCGTTAGCTCTGCCTCCAGGGAAAGAAAACACATATAAGGCTTGTCAAACATGCAGGTCTGCTGGCAGCTTAGAGCCTGCTAGGGTGCATAAATGTTTTTAGGGGAGCAAGGGCGGGGCTCAAGTAATAATAGAATAGGTTCGGACTGGGTGGCCCTTTCTCCTGAGCTTTGAATCCACTTCCAGTGCTGCAGGAATCTATACCTAGGGGATTATCTTTAAACCCTCCAGGTGTGTTGGGGCTAACAAGGAGGCCAATTCAACAAAGATAAACTGTACCACACTTTGAGTTATAGCTCCCATGGGGGAAAAAGGAATATTTCTGGAAACTTCTTATAGTTTCAGAATTCTGACATGGTGTCTACTCTTCCAGTTATTTAAAGCATTTTTCTATTTTTTGCACAATGGCTTTATAACATTCACAGATAGCAATTAGGGCTAGCTTCTTCTTAATTCTCTTTAAAAAATTCTTGTGCTGCATCTTGACATCTCAGTTTTATTTGACCTAAAATTATTCCATACGTTAGATGGTTTAAATCACCGATTCCCAAGGTGTAATCCTGAAATACAAATTTCATGGTATATTAATAAATCTTGCTTGGAAAAGGGTTCCACATTCAAAGAAATTTGGAAAATGCTGGGCTAAGCTAAGTTCAGTAAGTTTCTTGACTCAGAGCCTTAATGTGAGATGTGACCCTCAGAAAGAGAGAATACTGGGCGTGGTGGTACTCGCCTGTAGTCCCAGCTACTCAGGAGGCTGAGGAAGGAGAATTGCTTGAACCCGGGAGGTGGAGGTTGCAGTGAGCTGAGATCACACCACTGCACTCCAGCCTGGTGACAGAGTGAGACTCCGTCTCAAAAAAGAAAAAAAACCACACACACACACAAAAAAAAACAAAAAACAAAGAAAGAATGTGCAGAGTTTCCCAAGTACACTGGCCAGCTTCTTTCCCTGGGAGGATCTTACAGAACTGGTGTTCTAAAAACCACATCTTTGGAAAACGCTTGTTTGTAGATTGGTTTATGTTTGAAAAGATTTAGTACAGAGGAAAAGTGGACATAGGGAAGTCAAAAGACTGTGAAGGGGTTTGTTTTGAAGGATGAATGGCAAGAATTGGCATATCATTTTGGAAAATCTTTTTTTTTTTTTTTTGACACAGGATTTCATTCTGTTGCCCAGGCTGCAGTGCAGTGGCTCGTTGCAGCCTCAACCTCCTGGGCTCAAGCCATCTTCCCATCTCAACCTGTCCACCCCCTCTGAACCCCCAACTCTCTTCCCTCCACCCCAGTAGCTGGGACTACAGTCATCCATACCACCATGCCTGGCTATTTTTTAAATTATTATTTTATTTTATTTTTTGTAGAGACAGGTCTTTGCCATGTTGCCCAGGCTGATTTTGAACTCTTGGGGTCAGGCGATCTGCCCTCCTTGGCCTTTCAGACTGATGGGATTACAGGCATGAACTACTGTGCGCCACCTGGAAAACCTCTTTTAAATACACGTTTTACTTTCTGGTCACCAAAAAAATAACCTAAGACCCAAAAGGCAACAGACACACTAAGGTGATGAATGAACACATTATAAGAAAATGCATTTTACAACTTAAAAAAATATTTAGGACAAAAAGTTGGTGAAAATATAAGGAAGCATTGAAAACAATGCCTATTCTCAGGCACAATTTAAAATGAGGATCTCATTAAGATTCATGTCACAAGAACATTTTTATTTCTAAAATAGGCTTGGTACAGCTTAGGCCTTTTATGTATAATTTGACAACGGAAACCATAACAACAATAATGTGTGGATAGGAAGAGTTTATTCTCCTGAATGAACAAATTAGGTCATCATCAAGCAGTTTCATTTAACGGGAATCCCTCGTGAGGTATTCACATAGTGAGAAACAGTTCTTCTCCCTTTAGAAAGAATGCTGAAAAGAACATTCCCCTCCGTTTCACACAAGAGTGGAAGGGCGCAGTGGAAACTGGGAACGTGCTGCCTCCCGGCAGTGGTGCTGGAGTGCGTCCTCCAGTCCAGCTGTCAGCGCTGCTGGGAGCAAGGCCGAGCCCGCAACCACTGCATTCTGCACTTGCGCTGGGTCTGAGCGTTTGAGGAAGAGACAGCAATTTCTCCCTTGCTCCGTGCTCCGTGGTTCCAGAGCAGGTCTCTGATGTGGAACTTATTAATAGGCTTCCCTGATAAGATCATCGATAAAATTCTGAGCACGCAGTGCGTTTACCTAGTGTAAGAGTTCCTACCAGGAGGGGTGACAGCACAAAGGAAGCTGAGGTTCTAATACTGACTCTCCACGGGTGATGGGCATCTCCTCCTAAACACCTCTGTGTTTAGCAGGAGGCTGGACTCCCGGCGCTGGGAGTGACCTTGGAAACCTCTCCAGCAGCTTTCTCAGCAAGCCTAGCTCTGAGACCGGGAGGGGAGGCTTTGCTGCTGATGGTGCGCGCGGCACCGGGGGAGGGAAATCCTGAGTGGATCTTCCGTCGGAGAGAGCGTGACCTTTCCACCAGGTCCCACGCTCGGGACAGGTATTCTTCGAATGCGTAAATTGAAGTCGCTCTAAAAGTGACAATGCCGACCCGACTGTGTACCTAATGGCATTCTGCAGTGTAGACGAGGTTCTTTCAGGCGAGACTGTCAGGAGAGCGAATGCTCATTTTCGGTTTTCTTTCGCAAGGGCTTGCCCCCCAGGGGGAGCTAACCCGCAAAGCCGGGGCTGCGGGGCGGGGCGCAGGCGCTCCGGGGCTCCCTCCTCCCGCGTGGCGGAGGCCGGGGGCGCGCGGGGCTGCGCCGCGGCGAGGTTGCATCTCATGTTAATTGCTTTAACCTCTGGTGGTTTCAGCGGTTTTATTGGCAAGAGATTCGGGCTATAGCGCGTCATGGGTTAAGGCTTCGGATCGCGCTCGCGGGGGAAACAATGGGCTGGATTTTGAGGAAACCGACCCAAGACGTTCATTAGCCTCTTAGACACTCGGGGCCCTTTGCAAATATGAACGTAGCCTGGGTGTAAACCCCGAGGGCAGGAGCTTCGTTGTTTGGTTCGCTTTTTTTTTTTTTTTTTTTTAAATTAAAGTAGTGCAGCGCCATGTTGAGTATTTAATAATTCCTTGAGAAAGTGTTTGGGGAAAAGGCTGATCAATAGAGAAAAGGGAATTTCTGACCTCCCCCCGCCACCCCCGCATACTTTTCTTCTGCATTTCACACTTATATGTACCTTAGAGAAAACCATATATAGTATTTAAAGAGGAACAAGGTCATCACCGTAAGTGATAAGAAACATGACATTAGACTGAAAGGGGAGGGTTACCTCTAATAGTAGCTCTCATTGAACCCTTATTGGTATCAGGTATTGTGCACTCTCTTCTTTATTTAACTTAATTCTTTCCACTGCCTGGTGTGATAGGTGGTGTTATCCCCACGTCGTAGGTAAGGAGCTGTTTTCTCCGCTGCCTGGCAGCAGAGGGTTCAGACCCTGTTTCTGTGGCCCGGCTTCTCATTTCTTCCCCTACAGGGCCCCAGATGGAGCCTGTGGTCGGCGGTGGCCTGAAGCATGGCTCATAGCATCAGCAGCCTGCCTTTAAAACCAGCCTCTCTCACCTGAGCTGTGTGACTTTGACCAAGCTATTTAACCACGGTTTCAGTTCATACGTAGCTCCTGGGTTTGCTTTGAGATATAGAGCAGTGTACACAGAACCAGGTAATAACGGGGGCTCAGTGAGTCTTAGAAATGCACTTTTTTTGTTGTTGTTTTTGAGACAGTCTCCCTTGTCACCAGGCTGGAGTGCAATGGCGCCATCTCGGGTCACTGCAACCTCCCCCTCCCGGGTTCAAGTGATTCTCCTGTCTCAGCCTCCCGAGTAGCTGGGACTACAGGCGTGCGCCACCATGCCCAGTGAGTTTTTGTATTTTTAGTAGAGACAGGGTTTCACCATGTTGGCCAGGATGGTCTCGATCTCGTGATCTCGTGATCTGCCCACCTCGGCTTCCCAAAGTGCTGGGATTACAGGTCTGAGCCACGGTGCCCAGCCAGAAATGTACAATTCGTTAAGAGTGTTACTTTATCTCTCAGTAGCCGGTGACTTATGCCCACAGCCTGCAAATGTGTCTAAAAACAATACAATGAAGAAGCAGGAGGATTTAGGAGTTGAGCTTGAATCTGGAAAAGGTGCTACTGGGATACAAATTCTAGCTCTGCCCTGCTGGCTGCATGGGTACCTCAGTTTCCTCCTATGTCACATTGAGACAGTGCTAGGGTTGTTATGAGACTAGGATGGGGGAATGATTAGCAAGTGCTGTACATGGGGAGTGGCAACTAGTTAGTGAAAAATAATTGTATCTGTTATTATCTCCTGCAGATGTAAAAATGGTGCATTTTCTCTTCTGTATTTAAATGCTAATGGTTCCAGGAGAGAACCATTGTTTTCCTGTCTTAATATTCTTCTGTTCACACTTTGATTTATAGTCTTGTGGTATTTTGCTTAGGTATTGACACTATTTCACCTTTTTTCTTAATGGATTACAAATATTGTCCTGTAATATTCTTATGTCTCCTTTGGGACTTAGGGAGACACAGGACCACTGACCCCCTCTTGCATTCTCTCACCATTTAGCGTTTGCTGTGAGCGCGGGTGCGTGGGTGCGACAGGAATCAAGACATTGTAAAGAAGCTACACTCTCCCTCAAGAACCCCAGAAGGAAAGCAAGCAAGACAGGAAGTACGTTTTAGTAATCCAGGGCAGAAGGAGGTGAGAGCATCTAGATAAGGTGCCAGGCAGGCTGCACGAGGAGGTGATAGTTCAGGAGTGAGGTGAAAGCTGAGATAGGCTTTGCATTGGTAGAATTCCTGAAAGTATAGAGTGGAGAGAGGCCTGGGAGAGGAAATGAGAACCTGAGCAAAACTGTGAAGGCAGACGGTGGAAGAAGGGCGTGGGAATACATGCCTTGTGGAAATGTCGCGAAGCATAAGGGTGGGGAGCAAGTGAAGTCCGAGGGGGCCTGAGGATGGGAGACCATGGAGTGGAGAGGTTCAGCAGGATCTGGGGAGGGCACAGAGCAGTTTCATGAGTGTTTGTGGTAAAAGGTGAGAGGTGAAAGGAGACTCTAGCTGCCTGGGCTCTGGGGTGGCGGACACAGTGGCAAATGGCACTGAGGGGGACAGGCAGGCAGGGAATGAAGTATCTCCACAGTGCCTTGGGTTTCCATTCTCATGCTGGGCTGCTGCTGGGGCAGGGTTGTCTGGAGGTGAAGGGGCGGAGAAGGGGAGATGGTGGGTGGAGACTTGGGTTTTCATTGCTTCTGGGCTTCCCGTGCCCTGGCGCTGATTTTCTCACAAAAACCATATTGGAAAATGTCCCCGGCTTCTAAAGTAAACTCATAAAGCCTGTTAATCCACAGCATACCAAATAATGTAGCATGCTAAAGTACAATTGGTGTGAACTCCTAAGACTATGTTGTAGGATATGACCTCTGTGGGTAATTTATTGCAAATTTCAAATACGTAATCAGCTAGAAACATGATGGTCAGCTGGGATTCTTTTACATCCAATGGTTCCACTATATGCCTTGCCTGGAGAACACCTATTCTATTACAAATGGCCTGATAAAATTTAAGTTCGCAATTTTTTTAGAGATGGGTCTTGATACACTGACCCGGCTAGCCTTGAAATCCTGGGCTGAAGTGATCGTTTTACCTCAGCCTCCCGAGTAGCTGGGACTACAGGTGTACATCACTTCACATGGCTAGTTTATTTTTTTTATGGTTTGGATTTTAAAAGACACATCAAATATGGTTCTTTTATTGCATTTTCAGGTAATACATTTTTTATCCTATACTTAAGGAGAAAACATACTTAGTCATTAGCATTTATTGTCATTGTCAATTTTTTTCTTTTTTTTTTTCTGGAGATGGAGTCTCACTCTGCCTCTGTCACCCAGGCTGGAGTGCAGTGGCACCATCTTGGCTCACTGCAACCTCCACCTCCTGGGTTTAAGTGATTCTCCTGCCTCAGCCTCCTCAGTAGTTGGGATTACAGGCATGTGCCACCACGCCTGGCTAATTTTTTGTATTTTTAGTAGAGACGGGGTTTTGCCATGTTGGCTAGGCTGGTCTTGAACTCCTGACCTCAGATAATCTGCCTGCCTCAGCCTCCCGAAGTGTTAGGATTACTGGTGTGAGCCTCTGCACCTGGCCCCTCATTGTAAATTCTTGATCATCAGCCTTTTAAACTGATTCTAGTATTGTTTTCCCATCCTGGGATTTTGGAGTCTTTATGGTTAGTGTGATTATGAGAGATCACTCTTAGACCCTTGTGTGGATAAAAACTATACAGAGCTCAATTGTGGGGTATATTTAAAAGTTAATCTTGTTAAAGGAGAAATTATTCTGACACTTGTTAAAACTGGTATCAGAATAATTAGCTGGGCATGGTGGCATGTACCTGTATCATGGAGCACCCTATGTGTATATGTACTGGATACTGTGCTAGACACAAGTGAATCTGTTCTGATTAAAATGAATCCCAGTGTCATAGAACTTCAAGTGGGAAAGATACATAATTAAGTAGATAATTAAGTAAATCATTGCAGGTGTGCCAAGTGCTGTGTGGGCAAAGTACAGAGTGCTTGGGAGCAAGTAGTAGGGACCACACCTGTTCTTAGGAGAGAGTGACCAGGGCCAGCTTTGACAGACAAGATGAGCAAGGTGGACGGGCAAGAGTTAGCCAGGTGAAGAGAGAGGATGATCAGCAGAGGAAGTCGAGGGTATGGCAGCTGAGAGTATGAAGAACTCAGGAGGGGCTCAGATGCGGTTGGAGGTGAGATACTGACTGAGAAGCTGCTGAGAGATGAGACTATAGAAGTCAGATAATTCATGGTCTTACCGGCTCTCTTCAGGAGTTAGATCTTTATGCCGAGAGCAATTGCAAGTCACTGAAGACTTTGAAGCCAACAATGACCAGACTCTTATTGTACGATAAGATTTGTGTTGTAAAAACTGTGCTTTTGGCAGTGGATTGGGGAATGGGTTGGAGGGGCTCAAGAGTGAAGGAGACTAGTTAGCAGTCCCATGATTGCTGAGGTTCAGGTGAGATATGAAGGGGACTGGACCAGGCTGGTGACATTGGATGAGAAGGATTTAAGAGTCAAGCCATACCATATTACATTGATCCTGAAATGTAGGTACATTTCATGTTTTCGTCTCTAAAATCGAGATAAGGCTTAGATTTGGTGATACTGATTCTTTCTTAGAGGGATGAATGACGATGGTGCATCTAACAATCCATGGCCTGTTATGAGATGAAATTTGGTGATTGGAAGAGAAAAGCTGCAGGACTTTCTGGTGTCATGGAGCTCAATGGGTCGGGGGCTTGAGCTGCTGAATGAATGGTGGAACTGCAGGTTCCAGTAGAGAAAAGGCTTTATGGGAACAGGTTTAGTCTTTAGCTTAAAAAAAATAACATGGATTGATTCTGAAAGTCCAGAAAAGAAAAAAAAAATGGCAAAGTCCAAATTAGGAAAGTTAGTTAATATGTGCCAGGAGTTGAGTTACCAATTTTCTTTTTTAAGAGATGGAGTCTCACTATGTTCCCCAGGCTGGTCTCAGACTCGTGGGTTCAAGCAATCCTCTCACCTCAGCTGAGGCTACAGGCTCATAGCCCTGCTCTTGGCTTGAGTTACCAATTTTAAAGGTTGTGAAATAGGATAGCTAGGTTTTAATTGTTGATATGAATTGTTGATTCTAAACTATTATATTCATTTTATGAAAAACTGTTTTGTTAATTGCTGAAATTAAACTGGCTTTAGGGACAGATGAACTATCTCCCAGTTTGATCTCTTGGTGGGCAGGGCTCACCCTTTTAAGGTGGCATATTTACACTCCCTGCCCTCTTTTAGCATCCCTTTAGCTTCGGTTTTCCTGTCTCTTGATGACACAATAGCTTTACTTTGTAAATGACTGACCTCGTGTTGATACTAAATATTTGTTGTGCTGGCGTCTTCAGGGCTCAAATGTTCTGGAAAATTTTTTTTTTCCTTTCTTTTAAGAGACTGGGTGTCACTATGCTGTCCAGCTGGTCTCCGAACCCCTGGGCTCAAAGCTTCCTCCTGCCTCAGCCACTCGGGTAGCTGGGTTTATAGGTATGAGCCCCCTCACCTGGCGTCCTATTTTTCACTGCCTCTTAACAAAGCAACCAAGTTTGACACAGTATTTATAAGGGAAAAGGAGTCATTCATGGTAGGTAAATATTAATTTATCTCCCAGCTTACCCAGGATGGAGGATATTTTTAGCTCAAGGCCTGTAGGGAATGGTTATTGGTAACCGGAGCAGAGAGGTTAGAAATTCCAAAGGTTCTATCCTGGACTTGCCTATGGCAAAATTTAAAGCATTGCTGTCTGCTATGGACTGAATGTTTGTGTCCTCCCAAAATGCATACGTGGAAGCCTTGATTCCCAGTGTGGCAGTATTTGAGGTCAGGCCTTTGGGAGACAATTAGGTCATAAGGGTGGGAGGCCTCGTGAATGGGGTTAGTATTCATATAAGAAGAGACAGAGAGAGGTGATTTCTCTTTCCTCCCTGTGAGGATACAGGAAGAAGACAGCTGTATATAAACCAGGAAGAGGACTTTCACCAAGAACTCACCTGTGCTGGCATTCTGATCTCGAACTTCAGGCCTCCAGAACTACGATAAATACATTTTGGTCTAAACCACTCAGCCTGTGGTATTTGTTATCACAGCCCACACTAAGGACACCATCTAATGTTTTCTCTTCATCTTGCAAATACGAAGATTATTATAAAATGCTTTTAGGTTGGGCACGGTGGCTCACCCCTGAAATCCCAGCACTTTGGGAGACCGAGGCACAAGGATGACCTGAGGTCAGGAGTTCAAGACCAGCCTCGCCAACATGGCAAAACTCCGTCTCAGCTAAAACTACAAAAGTTAGCCGGGTGTGGTGGTGTGCCCCTGTAGTCCCAGCTACTCAGGAGGCTGAGGCAGGGGAATTGCTTGAACCTGGGAGACAGAGGTTGCAGTGAGCTGAGATTGCACCACTATACTCCAGCCTGGGTGACAGAGTGAGACTCTATATCAAGGGCAAAAAAAGTTTTCAATTTTTTTATTGCTTAGTTAATAAATACGAATCACCAGCGGTAAGTATTCTCAAGAAACAGCCAATGTTTTAGATGCCTTATAGTGTACCTCTGACCAAATAATTTTAATTTAGTGGTCAAATTCTTACATTTCTAATATTGTTATTTTGAAGATGATTTTATTTATTTATATAATTTCAACTTTTATATTAGATTCAAGGGGCACATGGGCAGGCTTGTTCCATGGGTATATTGTGCCATGCTGAGATTTGAGGTGAGGATCCTCTCACCTGGGTAGTGAGCATAGGGCCCCGTAGGTGGCTTTTCAAACCCTACCCTTCCCGTCCCTTCCCGTCCCTTCCCCATCTAGTACTCTGCAGTGTCTGTGGTTCCCATTTTTATGTCCCTGTGTATTCAATGTTCAGCTCCCACTTAGAGGTGAGAACACGTGGTATTTGATTTTTTGTTCCCACGTTAATTCCCTTAGGATAATGGCTTCCAGCTGCATCCATGTTGCTGCAAGGACGTGATTTTAATTTTTTTACGGCTGCATAGTATTTCATGGCGTACATGTACATTTTCTTTTTTTTTTTCTTAATTTTACTTTAGGTGTATACTATATCCAGCATTTCTTCCCATGTTATCCCTCCCTACCCTCCTCACCCTCCCCATCCCCCGCTGTCCTTTCCCTACCCCCCCAAATGCCCCCAGTGTGTGATGCTCCTCTCCCTGAGTCCACATGTTGTCATTGTTCAACACCCTCCTATGAGTGAGAACATGTGCTGTTTGTTTTTCTGTTCTTGTGTCAGTTTGCTGAGAATGATGGTTTCCAGATTCATCCAAGTCCCTACAAAGGACACAAACTCATCATTTTTTATGGCTGCATAGTATTCCATGGTATATATGTACCATAATATGTGCACTTTCTTTATCCAATCCACCATTGGACTATGGTGGATTGGGCAGCATCTAGGTCTTTGCTGTTGTGAATAGTGCTGTGATGAGCATGCAAGAGCCTGTGTCTTTTTGGTGGAATGATTTCTTTTCCTTTGGATATATACTCAGTAATGCGATTGCTGGATTGAACGGTACCTCTGTTTTAAGTTCTTTGAGAAATCTCCAAACTGCTTTCCAGAATGGCTGAACTAAGCATTTTAAGCAATTTCTAAGTGTTTTCCTTTGCTGTGGAATCAGTCTTACAACAGAGCCGGGGGGTAAAGTGATAACTACTATGAGCATCCTTGAAAGCAAATTCTTAAGATCTGTGACTTCTATTTTGGGGGATCGTTAGAGAATGCCCTTACACAGCCGCTGACTTTTGGGAATTGGAACTTCGGAATTGCTACTGTCTTGTCTTGTTCAGGAGGTGAAGCAGTCCATGGAATAGAATAGAGCAAAGGGAACTAAGCTTGAAAGAAATGGTTCAACTTCCTGCGCTTCAGCTGCACAGGATGAACAGGATTCATTTGTCTCACTTGGCTGGAAGTTCAGGAAGTGGTGCCTGACAACTCATCCAGGTATACAGTTGAAGCTCTCCAGCAACTAGAAGTACAGAAGTCAGGTATATTGACAGGTAAAACAGTATGAGCTCCTGATCGTGGCAGAAGCTTGGGATATGCCGCCTTCTGATTCGACTCTTTTGCCCATAGCCATCAATCATAATTTAGCAAATCTTGTCTCTGTTCATGTCCACACCGGTTTATGTTATTGAGGGGAATGAGCAAGATTCATTTATTTAGAATGCGAGAAGTCATTTTATGAGTCAGATAATAATGTGGATCTCATGAAACAAAATGAAGGTCGATCAGTTCCTAGATGCCCTGGAGAGGATTACAGCATGGCACTGCATGTTACTCTTTTTATCTATAGCTTTAAAGCAGAATATTATTGCACTAGCAATTCTCCTATGCTGAGATATGCAGAATGCCAAGGGAACAAGCCCTTCTGCGAGTTCTGCTCTGGCACCTGCTTTTAGGATCTAGAAGAATAAGAGCTGTTGGCCTACAGGACATAATCAAGCTTTCTGATTGTGAACATTAATAATAATAAACATCTTACATTTTTATTGGGTAATTAAAAATATCTAAGTACTTGAATACCAAGTGTGTATCTTGACTGTTTCTTGAGAATACTTATCTCATTGTTGGTGATTCATATTTATTATTAACTAAGCAATAAAAAAGCACTTTATAATAATGAATAAATTACTTTAAATGAATATATAAAAGGCGTTGATGTTTTCACTATGCAAAGAATGATGGCTTGGCGTGGTATATGGGTGAGGAAAAATGGTCCCAGGACAAATTAAATTAGGATGGCAGGAGTTCCATTCTATTTCTGTTGAAGGTTTTTTTGGTAACTCTCATCAAAATGATCCTCTCATTTACACTGATCTGGTCTCCAGTTCCATCAATCAAAAAACAGTTGCTGAGCCTCTTCCATGGATAAATAAAGCCTTTTCTAGTGCAGGCAGGTATGCACAAGGAACATTGTTCAAATGGGACCATGGTCCCTGTTTAAAACCTAAAAGGGGCAACAGGGCCTCTGCTACAAATAAGATACCTTTGGGTGTTGTTGAAAAAGGTGCTGCCCCCTATGGGTACATATAGCCTTTCAGGCTTGGGTTTGATGGACAGGCTTATACTGTGCTCACTGGGAACATGAGAGCTTCGCACTGACTCAGCTCGCATCAGGTCACACAACAGCTTGCATAGAACTTGGCATTTCAGCCCCCGTTTTCCTTCTGCCGAGCTGTACTTTCTGGTTTTACCTACAGGTAGTTTCAAGTTGATGAATTTTTTCACAGTCATGTCTTACTGTTCACAGTTAGAGTTAGGCAGGGAATGTAGATGGGCATGCAAGTTTCTCATTTTTCCTGATGAACACACACATGATGAGGACTCTACTAAGTCTGCTACATCAGGATTTAATACATGAGGAAGAGAAAGCCCAGAACAATTAACAGGCTTTTCTAGGCAATTGAGTGGCAATCCAGGATTACGATTTCTAAATCTCTGCTCAATGCTTGGAATCACATTCTTGACAGTAGTGGCATGTAATATTGTTAAAGCAAACATCTAGAAAGGTTTAATGCATGCGCTTTGTCATCAGAATTAAACCCAAATTTCTTAAACTGACATTCAAGTCCCTTTGTGCTTTGGTCTCAATTTACTTTCCTAGACGTTTTCTCTGCTGCTCCTTCATAGGATGCATGCCATGGTCTCACCAAAATGCAACATTTAAGGTTCTCTAAACCCTAAGCTTTATGATTAATAGTGCAAAATGCATCTACTCTGTATCCATCTGTTGAAGTTTCTTCCATTCTAAGTGGCTCTGCTTGAGTATTGGTTCTTTTCTTTTTTTTTTTTTTTTGAAATGGAGTTTCGCTCTTTTTGCCGAGACTGGGGTGCGATGGCACAATCTCGGCTCACCACAACCTCCGCCTCCCAGGTTCAAGCAATTCTCCTGCCTCAGCCTCCCGAGTAGCTGGGATTACAGGCGTGTGCCACCACACTCAGCTATTTTTTTGTATTTTTAGTACAGATGGGATTTCTCCATGTTGGTCAGACTGGCCTCAAACTCCTGACCTCAGGTGATCCGCCCGCCTCAGCCTCCCAAAGTGCTGAGATTACAGGTGTGAGCCACCACGCCTGGCTGGTTATTTTCTTTACAAAGCATCTGATGCTTTCCACCTACTGTGATTTCTGTCTTCTGAATCTGGATAAGGTTTTCATTGTTACGGTGTGTTTGGTTTACTGTCTTCTAAGTTACTTATTTCTTTTTTTAACGCTCATTGAGGATAATAATGATTCTTTACTCATCTTTCTGTCTTCTACAGTGCTGAGTTTCTTAATTAGGGAGGGGAAAAATGTAAACTGTGTTTTTTTAAAAAAATTTATTTATTCATTTTAATAAGGGCATAAACTCTTAAACTCAGTGGTAAGAATATGCTGTTTGAATTAATGAATTCATTTATTTATTTTGGAATTAAATTTGAAACAATTGAGTTTTCTTCTCTCTTAGTAAAATAGTATGATTCCATTGTCCTTAATTACATTAAAATACAAATATTTATCTTCACTTTCATATTCCTATTTATATATTTTTAAATATACGCTATAAACACAAGCATTGCGATATCACGACAGTTGATCTGATAACCCAGATGGCTACCAAGAGATTTCATCACGCCACTCAGAAGGGCACAAAATTGAAAACTTAGAAATTAAGTTTGGAATTTTTCTTTTAGTATTTTTGGACTGCAGTTGACTGCAGGTAAGTGAAACTGTGGAAAACAAAACTGCAGATAAGGCAGAACCACTGTAACATGAGAAAGAAATGAACCTTTGTTGCTGTAAGTCATTGAATTTGAGTTTTTATTGTTGTTATTGCAACATAACCTGGTGAAAACTGTCTGATATGTGGGCTTTATATCTGAAAAACTATCGGGACTGAAAGATAAATAGAAATTTACCTGCTTAGAAGAACCTAGGGTCTTGGGCCATTCCAAGCAGAGAAGAACCCCTTGAGGGAATCATTTTCTTGACTCATCAGGTTCTGAATATCGGGATCTGGTTCCAAAATTCCCTGCTTTTTCAATGAATTCTGAATTAGAAGTATTCAAGAATTTGCATCTGTACTGCCTGAAGTCACGGCCTACCTATTTTGGATATGAAAGGGACAGGAGAGAAACTCAGGTACTGAGAAGCCTGTGCCAATTCTTGAGCTGAGGGTTTTTTGCATTCTGCTGTCATTTGCAGCTCTTGGGCTCCTAATGAAATGTTTAAACCTACCCTCTTCTCCTATTTCATCAGGAAATTGTAACACTTCTGCCGAATACACAAACAATCTCAATTATTCTCCCTTCCTTAGCAAATAGGGAAACTATTTATTGTTCGCCTCTATAAATACTTTTGGTTCATCACCCATTGTGTACTTCACAAATGTGAATCTGTAAAACACAGTTTAGGAATGTGTTTTGGTGGTAAAAGTTGCAGTTATAAAAGACGATGTGAAAGTGATTCCCTGGATCTTGAACAATAAGATTCCAACCGGAAGCCACAAGAGCAGAATAAAGTCCCTGGAGTCAGGAATGGATCTTTAAAAGAATTTGATTTTGTCATGTTTTTCTCCACATTGTTTCAATGCTATGTGCACACTGTAGCAAAGGGCTATATTTTATTAAAAATAGTTCCCTTCAGGATTATACATGTCATAGACATAGTTTTCAGTTTCATTTTAGAAGATATATCTTTGATTCTTAAAAAGATAAATGCTTTTTGAAGACAATATGAAAAACACTTGAAAACATGAAGGAGAAAATACAAACCATTCATAATGTCACCACTCAGAACTAATCATTTTGGGGTTTTTGAAATTTGGAAACATTTTGAGATGTATGTATGACTACTCAGGAAAATTCTGTAAGATGATTTTTGATTGGCTCTTCTCCTGAAACCAGGACAAACTAGAGGTGACCATCCTGACTCCGATGATTTCTATGCAAGTGCTGCTTGTGTATTTGTCCACATCTTCTTTGTTCTCCTACCCTCCTCCCTACCCCATGATTCTAGGATCATCATGGCACATATTCCAGACTTCACACCACTCAGGCTGGCTGCTCAGAGTGACCTAATTCTCCTGTTCACAGAAGGTGACCAGAGTTGGGCCACCCAGAGGCCTTTTGATGGGATTGCTAGGAGGGTGAAAGAGCTGTGCTTTTTTCTCTGGGAGAGCTGTTGTGAGGATAGCGTCCCCCAGGGCTTTGGTGCCATCTTTCTGCCTGTGGAGAGAACTGATGTAAATGAAGCCAAGCAGAGGCATGCAGAACTGAGCAACAGGGAGGGAGAGGTACAGTCCCACTGCCACTATTTGCAGCCCTGGATCTAGCGGGACCTGTCGTGTGAGCTGGTAAGCTCTCCTTTGTGCCAATGCCAGTGTGAGATGCGCTTTTGGCCCTTGTGATGGAAGCAGCTCTGACTGATAGAGATTCCCAGAACTGAGCTCATCACTGGATCAAAGGGTCAAAGAGCACCTCAAGGCTCTGGATATACCGTGTTACCAGACTGTGTGGTGGAAAGATTGTACCAAATTACTCTCTGAAACCAACACTGAGAATTTCTATCTTCTCAGACCCAAGTGATGACTTGGGCATCATCATTTCAAATTATTTCTTTTGCTAATTTTATCAATTAAAAATGAAAACTAGCCTGGGTGCGGTGGCTCACGCCTGTAATCCCAGCCGGTTGCAAGGCTAAGGTGGGAAGATCACAAGGTCAGGAGTTTGAGACCCACTTGATCAACATGGTGAAACCCTGTCTCTACTAAAAATACAAAAATTAGCCGGGCGTGGTGGCGTGCATCTGTAATCCCAGATACTCAGGAGGCTGAGGCAGGAGAGTTCCTTGAATCCAGGAGGCCGAGGTTTCAGTGAGCCGAGATTGAGCTGCTGCACTCCAGCCTGGGCGACAGAGTGAGACTCCGTCTCCAAAAAAAAAGAAAGAAAACTTTAAATTTTGTATTCTTTTTTTTTTCTGTTTTTTCTTTTTTTCATTTTTTTTTGTGAATTTTGTATTCTTTAAGTTACTAATGAGGCAACATGTATTTATGGAACTATATTCATCTCATGTGAATTTTCTGTTTCCTGTGTTACTCCCTGACCTATTTTCATGCTGGTGTCTTAGTTTTCTTTTCCTCTTTTTTCAAGTATAGAGTTTAATGGCATTAAGTACATGCGCATTACTGCTCTTATTACTTTTTGTTTGTTTGTTTGTTTGTTTGAGGCAGGGTCTCTGTCACCCAGGCTGGATTCAGTGGCGCTCACTGCAGCCTTAATCTCCTGGCTTGCTCTCACAGGTCTTGCTATGTTGCCTAGGCTGGTCTCTAACTCCTGACCTCAAGTGATCCTCCCTCCCACCTCACCCTCCCAAAGTGCTGGGATTACAGGCACGAGCCACCACACCCAGCCACATTATTGTACTTCTTTTCCTTTTAATCAATTTGTAAAATTCCTCTCTATATAAGGCATTTTAAGAATATTTATAACAAACATTTTTATTGAATTTTTCTTTTAAAAACTTGTGTGCTGGTCAATTCGTTTCCTTTGTGATTCCTAAGTTTTGGATTTGGAAAGGACTCCCCACCTGATATTAGATAAATATTCTCATACATTTTTTTTCTAAAAATATAGTTTCACTTTTGGCTGGGCACGGTGGCTCACTCCTGCTATCCCAGCACTTTGGGATGAGGAGGTGTCTAACTAGATTAGTTTCCTGGTACAAAAGAGGTGCTCACTATCTCCTGTGGAAGCTTGAATGAATTAGATAAGGCAGTGTTCCCAAAAAGGGCATTTTGGAAATTTGTGGGGACATTTTTTGTTGTCACAGTGATGAGGAGCTGCCAGCATTTAGTGGGCAGGGATAGAGGAAGCTAGACATCTTGGCCTTTGTGGGACAGATCAGGACAATGTCGTTGTCCAGCCTCGTGCTTTACTTTTGAATATCCCAGTGAATTAAATGTGTTATTATATATAAACCAGTAGTAATTTAATACATAATAATACTAAATAATTATAGAAATGATTGTAAGAATAGCCAACAATATAGGATGGTGTTACGGAGAGGAAAGGTGAAATGAAATAAAGGCATTTTCTCAACATTATTGTTCAATGTAGTCTAACACGTCCAACTGCATTTTTAGTTGAAGAGTTTCATCATAAGCAAGAAAAACCCACTGCAAATGTGTATCAGATTCCTTTAGAGATTCTTAGAACCAGGCAGGGCGTGGTGGCTGACGCCTCTAATTCTAGCACTTTGGGAGGCTGAGGTGGGTGGATTGCTTGAGCTCAGGAGTTTAAAACCAGCCTGGGCAACATGATGAAACCTCGTTTCTGCCAAAAATTAAAAAAAAAAAATTAGCTGGGTATGGTGGAATGTGCCTGTGGTCCCAGCTATTCAGGAAGCTAAGGTGGGAGGATCACTTGAGCCCAGGAGGCAGAGGTTTCAGTGAGCCAAGATCATACTACTGCACTCCAGCCTGGGCAACGGAGCAAGACTGAAGGTCTCAAAAAAAAAAAAAAAAAAAGATTTTTAGAACCAAATAATTAATTACCAGAGACACATTAATTTCGAGGATTGCACTGAATTTTCAGAATATCTTGGTTTAAAAGTATTTCATTTTATTGCCATGCTATATATTCAAACATTTTAGTTTAGTTTTGTTTTGTTGTTTTGAGGCAGAGAGGGGATCTGTCACCCAGGCTGGAGCATAGTGGCATAGTCACGGCTCACTGCAGCCTTGACCTCCTGGGCTTGAGCAATCCTCCCACCTCAGCCTCCTGAGTAACTGGGACTACAGGTGTGTGCCTACAACATGTTTTTGGTTGCCAAATATCAAAAAGAAATCTATGTGGTGAAAATTTCACAATGAAATTATTTCTAATTATAGGAGTTGCTTCTCGTTTTTTAAGTCTTTCCTTGACGCTGTTCCTGGAAGTCTTCTGTATAACCTTTTTCTAGTCTCTATTATTAATATTCTCTTTTTTATTCCCTTCTCTGTTCCCCCAGAGGGTTCTTAAGTTCCAGAAACTGACTGCAAGTTTATTTATTTTTTATTTTTTTATTTTTGAGATGGAGTCTCGTTCTGTCACTCAGGCTGGAGTGCAGTGGTATGATCTCGGCTCACTGCAACCTCCGCCTCCCAGGTTCAAGCAATTCTCCTGCCTCAGCCTCCCAAGTAGCTGGGATTACGGGCACCCGCCACCACGCCCAACTAATTTTTGTATTTTTAGTAGAGTTGGATTTTACCCTCTTGACCAGGCTGGTCTTGAATTCCTAACCTTGTGATTCACCCACCTGGCCTCCCAAAGTGCTGGGATTGTTAGTATGAGCCACTGTGCCCAGCCTATTTTTTATTTTTATTTTTAGGCAGAGCTTTGCTCTTGTTGCCCAGGCTGCAGTGCAGTGGTGCAATCTTGGCTCACTGCAACCTCCGCCTCCCAGGTTCAAGCAATTCTTCTACCTTAGCCTCCTGAGTAGCTGGGATTACAGGCATGCGCCACCACGCCCAGCTAGTTTTTTGTATTTTTAGTAGAGACGGGGTTTCACCAAGTTGGCCAGGCTGGTCTCAGGTGATCCACCTGCCTCAGCCTCCCAAAGTGTTGGGATTACAGGCATGAGCCACTGCACTGGCCAGACTGTTTTAATATGCAGTGGGATTTCCCTAGAGGAGACATATTTGCTATGCGACGTTATCCCCAGCTTGCTTCCAGTCATAACAGGGGTAATTATTCGATGCCTTCCTGTAAACTAAGCCCTATTCCTTGGCAAGAATATTAGTACTAGATCATTTTCTCCGCTTTGAGGATCTGTCATTTGTTTTGGCATGCTTTTTCTCCTCTAACTCGGGTAATTTCTTGCTTTCTTTTAGAATATACACTTAAGCCTTGTCTGTTAGCATTTTTTAAACGCTCGGTGTTATTCTAGTATCCACCTGTCCCTCTGGTCCTTCACCTGTCCTTGTGCAGACTGCCTTTTCTTAAATCCAAACTCACCCAGTTTATGTAGGGGCAAGCATCTGACTACTTAATTATGTCAATTATTAATTACAATCCTTTTGATACAATGAGTGCATTGTATATATTTTTGACATTATGTAAAGAGGTAGGTGATTTTGTCTGTGAGTTCTATCTCAGGATGGTATGTTGAGACTAAAAGCATTTGTTCTCGAAAGAAGTTGTTAGGTTTAATATAGTTGAGAATTGCTGGGAAAAGTGAATGGATATTTTTTGATAAGTGCATGGAGAAAAAGAAGGGAAATAATAGCCATCACTTTTATGATGCTTACCACGAGCCAGGCATCTTACCTCATTGATATCTCATAATAGCCCTATGGAGTGGGCACTGCTGTTATCCACATTACACAGGTGAGGAAAGCGAGGCACAGAGGAGGTAAATAACTCCCCAAGGCCCCAGCTGCCAAGTGGCAGGGACTAAATGTGCTGAGGAATTCCTGTGTGCTGACTACTTCCAGGAACTTTTACATGATTTAATCTATTAACCTTCACAATTGCTGTGAGATAGGTACTGTTCTTATCTCCATTATATAAAATAAGAAGTGAGGCGCAGTGTGATCACGCATTTTGCCCTAAGTTAAACAGTTTGGTTGATCCTGGATTCAAACCCAGAGTCTGTGCTCTCAGTTACCACATTGCCTGGCTTCTAGCAGAAACCATCTCTGCTTTATGGCTTTTTGCCATCAAGCTACACTAACTCCTGCAGAAAAATAAAATAAAAAATAAAAATCTTCAATTTTTTTCTTTCTTAATTTCTTTCTCTCCCTCCTTCCCTCCCTCCCTCCCTCCCTCCCTCCCTCCCTCCCTTCTTTCAGACAGAATCTTGCCCAGGCTGGCAGCAAACTTCTGGCCTCAAGCAGTACTCCCACTCCGATCTCCCAATGTGCTGGGATTACAGGTGCAAGCCACCATACCCAGTCCCTTCCCTTCCCTTTCTCCTTCCCCTTCCCCTTCCTTCTGTGGCCCAGGCTGGAGTACAATGGCATGATCTCTGCTCACTGCAACTTCTGCCTCCTGGGTTCAAGTGATTCTCCTGCCTCCGCCTCCCAAGTAACTGGGATTACAGATGCATGCCACCACGCCTGGCTAATTTTTGTATTTTTAGTAGAGATGGGGTTTAACCATGTTAGGCAGGCTGATTTCAAACTCCTGACCTCAAGTGATTCACCTGTCTCAGCCTCTCAAAATGCTGAGATTACAGGTGTGAGCCAATGTACCTGGCCTTCTTTCTTTTTAAAAAGTATATATTCTTGCCACTGAGCCATTTTGAAGGTTTTTTTTCTTTTCTTTTTCTTTTCTTTTTTTTTTTTTTTTTGAGATGGAGCCTTGCTCTGTTGCCCAGGTTGGAGTACAGTGCCGCAATCTCAGCTCACTGCAACCTCCACCTCCACCTTCCTAGTTCAAGCAACTCTCATACCTCAGCTTCCTGAGTGGTTAGGATTGCAAGTATGCACAAACACGCCTGGCTAATTTTTGTATTTTTATTAGAAATAGGGTTTCACCATGCTGGTCTTGAATTCCTGACCTCAAGTGATCCACATGCCTTGGCCTCCCAAAGTGCTGGGATTAGAGGCCTGAGCCACCACGCCTGGCCTCTTTTTTTCTTTTTAGATGTGGGGTCAGTCTTGCTATGCCACCCACGCTGGAATGCAGTGGCATGATCATAGCTCACTGCAGCCTCAAAATCCTGGGCTCAACCAATCCTCCTGCCTCAGCCTTTGGAGTAGCTGGGACTACATTTGTGCACCACCATGCCTGGTTTATTAAATTGTTGTGTTTTTTTTTTTGCCAGGCTGGAGTGCAGTGGCACCATCTCGACTCACTGCAACCTCTGCCTCCTGGGTTCAAGTGATTCTCCTGACTCAGTCTCCTGAGTAGCTGGGACTACAGGCGTGTGCCATGATGCTCAGCTAATTTTTGTATTTTTAGTAAAGATGGGGTTTCACCATGTTGTCCAGGGTGGTCTCAAACTCTTGACCTCACGATCTCCCTGCCTCGGCCTCCCAAAGTGCTGGGACTACAGGCCTGAGCCACTGCACCTGGCCTAAAAAATTTTTTTTAGAGATAGGGTCTTGCTACATTGCCCAGGCTGATTTTAAACTCCTGATCTCAAGAGATCTTCCTGCCTCAGTCTCCCAAGTAGCTAGAATTACAGGTGTGAGCCACCACGTCCAATTCATTTTGAAGATTCTAGAATATCTGGGCACTTTTGGTGTGTAGGAACCATGGCAGCAGCTTCAAAGATGCTGCTGTAAGCTTTGAAATTTGACAGCAAAAATGCGAGAGAGAGCTGGGAAGTTGTAGGACTCCGAAACTGCAGAAGCTGCAGAAACCCCAGAAACTGCAGGCCTGGGGCCCTGATCTGCTGCCCTGCTATCTCCTCTCTTTGGCTGGCTGTTCCATGAAGGGACTTGTAGCAATAGCAGACACTGCAGAAAGTGAGAAGGAGGGGTAGGCTGCCATTCATCCAAGTTCTACCTGTCAGTGGCTATCATCAATAGCACCCAATATCAGGAGGCCTGGGACATTGGCCTCGCTCTCAGAGCTGTGTCCTTGATACAGCAAATAAGGAGACTGAAAGTTTTACTTCAGATTTTGAATGTCTTTCTACCGCATTTTGCTCCTCTCCACTTTTATATTATTATTATTATTTTTGAGATGGAGTCTCGCTCTGTCACCAAGGCTGGAGTGCAGGGGTGCGATCTTAGCTCACTGCAGCCTCTGCCTCCCAGGTACAAGCAATTCTCTGCCTTAGCCTCCCAAGTAGCTGAGATTACAGACGTGTGCCATGATGCTTGGCTAATTTTTTGTATTTTTAGCAGGGATGGGGTTTCGTCATGTTGGCCAGTCTGGTCTCGAACTCCTGGCCTCAAGGGTTTCGGCCTCCCAAAGTGCTGGGATTACGGGTGTGAGCCACCGCACCGGGCCTTCTCTCCACTTCGAAAGCCGCCGCCCCCTCCATTCCTGTGTGTACTTGGGAGCCTGGGCTCAGTGGCTGCTTGGTGACCCTTGGTGTTCTTTTCAGGCCTCCAGATTGGCTCTGTCCCCATCCCCCATGGCAGCTCTCCTCTACTTGTTCCTCTCCTCAAGCCCACAGAGCTGCTGCCCGCTCTCTGCAGGTGACCTTGCCTGGAGTGGAGCTGAGACAGTGAAAGCACACCAGGTGTGGAGAGTTCCTCAGCTTCCCTTCCTTCCTTTTGAAAACAGCTCTATTTTTATCCGTTCATAGATCTCTCTTTCCTCCCTCCTGCTGCTGAGAAAGCAATGGCCCTGGACCCTTCCGAGACACATTACTCCTCTCTGCCTCACGTGAGTCAGCATTTGCTGCGGTAACAAACAACCCAAAACCTTAGTGTTTGCAATTAACAGGCTTTGTTTCTCTTTCAAGGTCCTGGGCTTGGCAGGGCTGGGCTGGGCTTCAGGCTACAGCTGTGGTTCAGGTCTGGACCACAACTCTCCTTCAGGGTCCCCGGCAGATCCCTGCAGGGGTCAATGGCTACCTGGCCTATTATTCTCAGGAAAGAGGTACAGTAGGGGACACAAGGCCATGCCAGTCCTCTCAAGGCCTCTGCTTGGAGCTGCCACACTGGCACTTTCTCCTGCAATCCACCAGTCAAAGCACATCATGACCCAGAGTCAACGGGGCAGGAAAACACACTCTCCACCTGTGGGGTGGGTTTTTTTGCTGAACGATAACACAGTCTACCGCATGGCTTCTTTAAAATCTTCACACCTCCCCACAGTTATATTTATTCTCATTCATTTTTTTGGTCCATCTGTTTCTTCTCATTCTGCTTGCTTTCCTTTTTAAGTCTTCTTCAGCGGCTCTTCCGCCCTGAGAAATAGATAAATATTTTCTTGTCCTCAAGGAAAAACTTTCTTTCTCTTAATTGACTTCCCTCCAGCTATTCTTCACTTCTTTTCCTCCACCCACTTACAGAGAGTGTTTTCTGCCACCTCACTATCTCCCCCTTCTTCCCTAGCTCGTTAAGATCTCCTGTCCCTAGTGCTCTTCCTTGTCCCACTGTAATCCCCCATCCCCAGGTCCCCAGGTAAATAAGCCTTCTTAAGGTCTGTGGTCATCCAGATTCCTAACTCCTATGTCCTCTTCTTGTTCTGTTTCACTTTGTTGCAGCGTTGTACACGGTTCCTTCTCTCTTTTCAGAATGTTCTCCTCTTGGATTCCATACATCTGCTCTTTTCTGGCTCTGCTCCTTCCACTCATAGCTCTTTCTCTGTCTTCTTCACAGATCTTTGATGTTTTAATTCACTAGTTTGGCAGATGTTTGTAATGTACCTTGTATATGCTGCATAGAGAGATAATGGATAACATCCTTGCCTCAAACTCCAATGAGCTGACAGACGATTACAGAATTGCAACACAGTGTGATCACTGATATGATTTGGGGTGCCATGGGAAACCTCTGCTTGGGGTTAGCGGGTGATATGATTTGGCTGTGTCCCCATCCAAATCTCAACTTGAATTGTATCCCCAGAATTCCCATGTGTTGTGGGAGGGACCCGGGGAGAGGTAACTGAATCATAGGGGACGGTCTTTCCAGTGTTATTCTCGTGATTGTGAATAAGTCTCACGAGATCTGATGGGTTCATCAGGGGTTTCCGATTTTGCTTCTTCTTCATTTTTCTCTTGCCACTGCCATTTAAGAAGTGTTTCAACTCCTGCCATGATTCTGAGGCCTCCCCAGCCATGTGGAATTGTAAATCCAATTAAACCTCGTTTTGTTCCCAGTTTTGGGTATGTTTTTATCAGCAGCGTGGAAACAAACTACTACATCAGGCTTTTGCTAGAAAGAAGTGTCATTGAGCTGGATCTTGAGAGATCCAGACTCAGAGAGCAGGAATGGCATTCCAGAAAGAGCAAATCACACACACACAATGGCACAGAATCATGCTCTCGTCTTAGATGGGATTTCCCAGCATTTCTTAGCTCTGCACACCCTTTCCTTCCTGGCTGGTCCAACACAGCATGCTCTCCTGGGTGGGATCACTGACCACATGTTGGATATCTAGTGGAGCAGCCAGTAGTACTCCAAACTCAGTTCTAAATTCACTATCTAAACTCCAGCATCATTCTTCCTCACTCCACGACTGCTTCATCACCACCCTGGCGAGGGTTGACACTGTAGAGTCTTTCGGATGCTTCTTTCTTCCCCACCTGCCATCTGTTTGCCATCATCACATATGATGCATGGCTCATCCCGCCAATTCTACTTCTAAATGCTGACTCAAATTGTTCACTTTTCTCAGACTTTCATTGCTGGTTCTAGGTATTGTTCGTATCATTCACCAATTTGGTCTTATTCACTCTTAATTCTTTCCTGTCTTTCTTAAGCATAGATCAGCTTAAAAACTCACATGATATACACAAATGTTCATAGTAGCACTATCTGTAATAGCTAAAAGGTAGAAACACTCAAATGTCCATCAACAGGTGAATGGATAAACAACTTGTGGTATATCTATAAAATGAAATATTACTCAGCCATAAAAAGGAATGGAGTACTGATGCATGCTACAACATGAATCTTTAAACATTATACTAAGTGAAAGAAGCCCAGCACAAAAGGTCAGACTGTATAATTCCATTATATGAAATGTCCAGACTAGGAAAATCCATAGAGACAAAGCTCAGATTGGTGGATGCCAGGGGCTGGGGGAGGGAGCAACGAAGAGTAACCTATTAATGGGTACAGTACAGGGTTTCATTTTGGGTTGATGAAAATGTTTTGTAACTAGTGGTTGCAGTTGCACAACACTGTGAATGCATTAAATGCCACTGAATTGTTCACTTTAAAATAGTTAATTTTATGGTATGTGAATTTCACCTCAATTGAAATCAAGACAAAAACCTTTTGATGCTCTTAGAAAAGATCGTGCTTCTGAGCTTGGTGTCCCCTTCCCTTCACTCCTGGCTCCAGGCTCTTTCCCGGCTCCCTGCACCCTCCTCTCCTGGATTCCATCCCCATTTCCTACCTTCTTTTCCCTTCTCTACCACCCCCTAGTGGCGTTCATTGAAAGTCCAGGCACCTTCTTGCTGCTAAGGCATTTTAAAAAGCCATCTTCTCTGTAAGCCCTCTTTCCTTACTCCTTTTTGGAAAGGAAAGTTGGAGGGAGTACTGAACATAGGGAGTACAGGGAATCTGGGATTTGGGGAGTAAAAAAGACCTAAGTTCAATTTCCTATTCTACTACTTACTTAGCTGTATGACCTAGAGAACGTTAACTACCTCTCTGTGCCTCATTTTTTTTCTCATCTCTAGCACCTGTCTCATAACATTATTGTGAAGAGTAAATGAAATCATACACACAAAGCTGTTAGAGCGTACTGGCCACCTACCAAGCTTGCAGTAAACGTTGGCTATTAGGATGTCTGTTAGTTCATCCTTCAAGGCCCAGATCAAATGGGAGGTCTTCCTCATCTCCCCCAGGCAGAGTCAATTCTGTATTTACTTTTATTGTACAGCTTGTGTACCCCTGTGCCTGTTGTATGGTATGTTTTACTTGCCTTTTCCTATAGGAGCTGTGAATTCTTTAAGATGGAAATTCTCCATGATAGAGTTTGGCTGTGTCCCCACCCAAATCTCATCTTTTTAAAATTTTTATTTATTTATTTATTTGTTTGTTTGTTTGAGATGGAGTCTTGCTCTGTTGCCCAGGCTGGAGTGCAGTGGCTCAATCTCAGCGCACCGCAAACTCTGTCTCCTGGGTTCAAGCAAGTCTCCTGCCTCAGCCTCCCAAGTAGCTGGGATTACGGGCATGCACCACCATGCCCGGCTAAATTTTTTTTGTATTATTAGTAGAGACAGGGTTTCACCATGTTGGCCAGGTTGGTCTTGAACTCCTGACCTCAAGTCATCCTCCCACCTCAGCCTCCCAAAGTGGTGAGATTACAGGCATGAGCTACCACGCCCAGCTCCAAGTCTAATTGGGAATTGTAGCTCCCATAATCCCCATGTGTGGCGGGAGGAACCAGGTGGAGGTAATTGAATCATGGAGTTGGGTTTCCCCCATCCTGTTCTCTTGATAGTTCTCAGGAGATGTGATGGTTTTATAAGGGCCTTCCCTCTGCACTGGGCACTCATTCTCTCTCCTGCCACTCTGTGAAGTGCTCCTTCTGCCATGATTGTAAGTTTCCTGAGGCCTCCCCAGCCATGTGGAACTGTGAGTCAATTAAACATCTTTCCTTTATAAATTACCCAGCCTCAGGTAGGTCTTTATCAGCAGCGTGAGAACGCACTAATACACTCCATTGGTGAAACAATTTAAATTGGTTGCACCCCTCCCTCTCTCAACCTCGAATGTTGTCCCTGGGAACCCAAGCTGGTTTGGTGGTCGCTTAGCAGTGTGGAAGGGGATCAGGCAGCTAACCTTGCCTCTTATTGTGCCTTTGAACCTGAGTTTCACCAGAGTGACGGCCCAGCAACCCAAGCTGGTAAGGTGCTGGATCTCAGTTCACTTTAACATTTCTAAGTGCCATCAAGCCTCGGTTTTGTTTTTGGATTCCAGGGCAAAAATTATGCAAACAGTTAATATTTATTATTTCACCTTTCCCTTTTGTGCTTTACCCATGGCGTGGCATACATGGCTAGCAACCACTGCTGGCTGGATTATGATGGTTTCTAGATCCTTCCTCACAACTGACCATAGCAGGTTATCATGGCAGGTCCCTCGTATTTAGAAAGAGAAAGTCCAGTGCCAAACAAGAAACCCTGTGACAGTCCCAGGATGCTGGGCAGAAATCTGCATTCATTTCACGTTCCTTCCATGCTCAGCAACATCGTTAATGATCTGACCACATTTCACATGGCTCCCTAGGCCTTGCCTTTGCCAGCAAGGCCTGGCCTCTTCCCTGAACCAGGAAAACTCTGAATGCAACCCATAATCCTGCTGTTCTCGGTAACACCAGCATCTTCCCACAAAAGCTCTAGAAATTGGTTAGACTTTTCGAGCTTTTTGGAACATTAAGACCATTCATTTTTGTTGGGAAGAATATCAATTTTCAGTGTTCTCAGGATCCTTGGATGAAATTTTAGATTGAAAATCTTGTGATACTCATGTACTTTCCCCTAATCCATCCCCCATGCCACTTAGGAGACCTTTTCTAAAAAGTGAGATGTTAGTTTGGGTTGCAGTTCACAAGGAGTAGTGGGAAGGGCCAGGAAGACCTGGCTTTGAATCCCAGTCCCACCATGAGTATGAGGAATGCACTTAACCTTTCTGGCCCTTGGTTTCCTCATCTGGTCAGTGCCTCCAAGGTTTACATTGAGAATCAAATAAGATTTTTGTACGGTACTTGACACTGATTTTCAACAAATGTAAGTCCCCCAATTCCTGTGATCTCCTTTCTCTCGTGCCCTGTTTGCTCAAAACAATTTTCCAAAATAGAATCTACTGAGGGTTTGAAAAAGCTGGAATTATGTGTTTTCTATTTGAGGCTTTATTTATTTATTTATTTATTTATTTATTTGTATTTATTTATAGAGATAGGGGTCTTGCTCTGTTGCCCGGGCTGGCCTTAAACTCCTGGGATGAAGTGACCCTCCTGCCTCAGTCCCTGTAGTAGGTGGGACTGCAGGTGTGAGCCACCATACCTGGCTTGGTGTTTTATTTTTAAGCACATTAACCTTTCTGTAGTATTTAAAAAGTACCTTACCCACAGTGCTGCTATTATATACAGGCGTCTGGAGATTGATAGGTTAAGTGAACTGGGGACTCACTATGAAATATTGTGCAGTGGTTAGAACCAACATGTTAGGTCTACAAATTATAACACGGATAGATAGTAAAAGTATAGTGCATAGTGAAGAAATAAGAAATACAAAGCGGTGTTTAACTTAATACCATTTATATAAGCAAAAAATACTTGCACACTAGATGTGAAAGCACCAGTACTTATGGATTCATGTGCATAAATATGCAGCTTTGTTTGTAGTGATGAAAAACTGAGTGCAACCCAAATGCCATCAGTCAGGGAATGGTTGGGCAAGCAAATGACCATCCACCTATTCCATGAATTACTAGACAGCTATTAAAAAAGAACGCCAGAGATCAGGACCTACTACCCTGGAAGGATGATCGTATCATATTCTTAGATGAGAATAGCAAACCACAGAGATATGGATTATGAATCCAGTTCATTAAACCAAATCTCTCTCCTCTCTCTCCCTCCCTCCTCTCTCTCCCTCTCTCTCTCTCTCTGTCTCTCTGTATCTCTGTCTCTCTGTCTGTCACACACACACAAACACACACACACACACACACATACTTGTGTAACCACCAGTTTAAAGGATTGAGTGATCCCGGAGACACGTGTGGAGAGATAGACCCTGCCCATGCTGTTAGCAGTGGTCACCTGCTGGGGGTGCAGGGAGATAAGAAAAAAAGACTATGAAAGACTAAAGAAAATAAAAGCTCATTATAGAAATGTTGAAAATCAGGACACAAGTATTCTATTATGGATATTACTTACGATGTGTAAACAACAAAAACGCAGATGGACTGGGACCAGATTGCAACATGAATAAAAGTAGCACTTGGGTAAGAGGATTCTGAGCATAAAGAAAAATACATGAACACTAAACAGTGATATCCAAACAAACAACATAAGCATTAAACACCTTAGGGTAGCAGCCTATATGTGAGAAGAGAGGATGGGAGTGAGTAGGAAGATCAAAAGGACATTTAAAAAATATTAAAGAGAAGGCATGCGTTTAGCCCAGTGACAGAGAATGGAGGTGGGAGTATGATGAACTCAACACTCTGCACCTAAGGTTAAAAAAAGTCAAATAAGGACTTTCCCCTAGAGTAGCTTACATAAAGAAAAATAATACTAGAACTTACGTAGGGCAAGATGTACCCTCGACTTTAGGGCCCACTTTTCTACAGAGCATCATTCAAGGGTGACTGCGGTGAGCCCTACCCCCAGAGGCAGAGTAACTAAAATTTAGCAAGGATCTGAGTAAGGACTAGTAAGTGTCATGATTATTCCACACGTGGGAATTCCCAGACCTGTCCTCCAGGGACTCAGGCTAGCGTTACCTGTAATGATCAGCGAGAGAAGGAACATTCAGCCCATCAATGCCTTTGCTCTTGTAAACCAGACTAGATCACTCTAGGGAGAATATTAGCTATTAATTAGTTCCTTTAAATAGTGGCTTTGAACTTTTGGAATTAAAATTAATTGATGGTCTAAAGGAATGCCATGTAATTTTTATGGCATTGAGACTCCCCTCGCCCCCCGGGATTAATCTGACTTTGTTCTTTCCCCCTCATTTTCCCAAGCTTGCATCTTTTTAGTAGCCGATTGCACTTATCTTTTGAGCTTTGAACCCTGCCCCAGTGGATAAGTAATTTCATTTAGGTAAACAGTCTCCAGAAATAGATTCAAACTGTGAGCAAACAGCTTATTTGTGATAACAGGCTCTGCCTTGCAGCCTGGTGTGTGAGGCTAACGGTCTCACATCTGCTGATGGCGGTGGCTGACTTCCCCTCTTTGTAAAGTATCCCCAAGATGTGTTGCATTCTCTCAAGGTGCAAGGCAGGTCCTGTAAATAAACTGGGTTTCTCCAGGACTGATGCAGGGACCAGAAGAGTCACATACAACTACAGAGTGGTTGGTCCTGTAGGGAGGATCTCACTGTCTGGTGTTGACCATCCGTGTCATGAGCCCGGGTGTTGCTGAAAGACTGAGTTAACACGGTTGCCTTCCCTCCGCTGGAACGCATCCTATATGATGACACTCATTATAGTTAATGAGCTGTTAGCTTTTCCATTAAGGAATTCTTTTAAGGGTTTATAACCTGGTAATAACAATAATTTGCTTCAGGCGGAAACTCCTGTAACAGGTATGAACAGCCCAGCTCTTATCAATGTTGCTTTGGCTGGGGGAGTTGGTTCCGCTCCATACAGCATGCAAAAGGAAACTTGCCAGGATCTAGAGGTTTTTCCCTTATTTTTTTTTTCTTTTACAATCACAATTGGTAATAGCTGTATTTGGTATAAAATATTTCCAGAGAGGACAGTGTCATTAAGGGTCCTGGATGGGACCAGCACATCTGCCATGGTGAGAGCTCTGGGAATGTCGTGTGATTGGTGGTTGTGAGAAGCCAAATGCAGAGAAGTCAGCCAGGAAACCCTAATGCTGATACCAACTCCACCGTATATTAGCCTGGCCACCTGAAGTGCAGAGAGAACCCTAGCTCTTCTTAGCACAACACGCAGAGGCCTGAGTGGTCAGACAGCCCACACAAAATCCACGAAGGATTCACATTCATCCAAATACTGCAAGCTCTGGGGTTTGAGAACGGCCATCCAGCATCCTATAGACCACGGGCAGTGTTCTGTTTGTCTTCCCAACTTGAGTGGCTTGGCCTGAGACACCTGTTAACATAGACTAGGCTTCATGCCTGAAAAGAAGATTACATGGTGTAATATTGTGATATACTAAGAAATGTATGCATTTGGTTTATGCTCCTGGTTCCTGGCACACAGCTCCTAAAATCCTTGGAATCTCCAAAGTGATGTGTATTTGCATGCTGTCATGATGACTGGCATATGTGTGTGTTGGGGTGGGGGTGGAACAACCTGGATAGCCTCCTGGTAGAAGCAGGCTGTCAGAGGAACCAACCGTGCGATTAGAGGGCTGGAGCTTGCCGTCTTCTCTCTTCAACCCCACCCCTGACCTCTCCCCAGAAGGAGAGAAGGACTGAAGTTGAGTTGATCGCCAATGGCCAATAATCAATCATGCTTATGTAATGAAGCTGCCATAAAAACCCAAAAGGATAGCGTTTGAGAGCTTCTGGATTGCTGAACACATGGAGGTTCTTGGGGGGTGGCCTATCAGGAGGGGCTGTGGAAGCTCTGCGCCCCTTTGCAGGTACCTTGCACTGTGTGTTACTTCATCTGGCTGCTTATCTGTGTCCTTCGCAATACCCTTTATAACAAATAGGTAAATGTAAGTAAAGTATTTCACTCAAGGTTTTTAAGAATATGAAGAAAAGAAAAAACATATATACATATAGAAAAGCGTTTTTTTCATTTTAGTTTTAATTTTTGTTTAAGCTTATGGTTCTGCGAGCTGAAAGTTCAAGGGCATGGTGCTAGCTTCTGGTGAGGCCTTCCATGCTGCGTCATGACGTGGTGGTGGAGGTCACAGGGGAAGCAGGCACGTACGAAGAGGGGAAAATTTGACAGACAGCCTCGTTTCCCTGAGTTCTGTGAGCTGTCCTAGCAAATTAATCCAATGTGAGGAAGGGGTCTTGGGAACTCTTGAGTTCTGCTGGTTGGTCAGAAGCATAGGTAATACAACATAGGGCTGGCAGCTGGCATCTGGAGAGGGAGACAGCCTTGTGGAACTGAGCTTTTCACCTACAGGGTCTCACTCTATCTCCAGGTAAAGAGTGTCAGAATTGAGTTAAATTGTAGGACACCTGGTTGGTGTCTTCTGAAGAACTGCTCGATGTGTGGGGAAAATCTCACATACATTTTGGTTATCTTGTGCTGAGTGTATAATAGGGGGAAAAACAGTTTAGTTTTTCTTATCTCTTACACAAGGCATGAGGAGAGTCTTGTGCCTTATGACTATGAAGAGTCCCTAGACTGAGTGGAAAAAGTGGCTAAAGAAGGCAGCTCAGGGGATCCTTCCCTCTCAGCCTCTTGAGCAGCTGGGACTACAGGTGTATGTCACCACACCCAGCTAATTTTTGTATTTTTTTGTAGAGACAGGGTTTTTCCATGTTGCCCAGACTGGTCTTGAACTCGGGCTTGTGCATTATGAATTTGAAGAGTCGCTAAACTGAGTGGAAGAAGTGGTTAAAGAAGGCAGCCAGGGAGGTGAGGAGTCCATCCTGGATAAGAGATTGACAGGATGAAGGATGTGAGAAGGGCATTCTATCTATGGAGGAGCTAAGTGGCTCAGAGTCCCACATGGCACAGAACAACATCAATGGTGCTGCCAGGAGTGAGGGAGCTTGGGCCAGCCCTGCAGAGGAGAGGCTGAGTTGGGAGAAGCACTGATTTCATGTTGTAAGGTGTGCAGACCTAAGTTACGCTGTGTATGGGTTTCCAAGAGGGTGTGACGAGAGGAAGGAGGTGGGGCCAGGACCTGGCAGACCCACTCCTCACACTTTCTGCTGACTATTGGGGTAATGGCTGCTGGAGTCAGAAAGAAACCTGGAATGTCTGAGGATCCAACTCCTGGACAGGTTTTGGAAGGACTGGTAGGTCAGATTGCCCTTTTACCTCTCCATCGTGTTTTCCTGTGAAAGAACTGGTCCGGCCCTGGGCAGAGTGGCTCCTGTCCCAGTGAGGTGGGCTCCCAGTGACCTCGAGCACGTGCTTAGCAGGAGAGTCTCTGACCTAATTAAGAGGCTTTAAAATTTAAATCTGAGTCTTGAACTGTTTAGGATGTAAGAAGAGGCGTTCCAATATAGAAAGAACGGTAAATGAAAGAGGCATGCATTTTTTCAAGAGAAAAGTCTGCTGTAGGGGCCATTGCCAAGACAATACTTCTGTTCTCAGATGTCTATGTGTTAATTGCACTTTTAAATAGGCTCCACCTTCCTGTTTTAAAATAATACACTTGCACTATAGGAAATTTAGGAAAATATAGGTAAGGGTAAGAATGAAGCAAAAAGAGCTTATTACCTCCCCTTCCCTGCTTTAGCTGTAACTACTGTTAGTCACTTGCTAGATTTCTTTTCATATTGTGTGTTTTAGGCCGGGATTGGTGGTCACGCCTGTAATCCAAGCACTTCGGAGGCCAAGGCGGGCGGATCACCTGAGGTCGGGAGTTCAAGACCAGCCTGACCAACGTGGTGAAACCCTGTCTTTATTAAAATAAAAATAAATAAAATTTGCATATTGTGTGTTTTAAAATGACACTTTATACCATTAAAATGGCCCAGTGCCACCCGCTCCGTGCCTGTTCCCAGACTGACGCCCAGCCCCCTCGCCCGTGCCCCTCACCGGCGCCGTAGCATGGCCGACGGATTGCCCTACAGAGTCACGGGCATCGGCCTGGCTGCCTGGGGCGCAGGGCTCTGGACTGCGGGGAAGGCCTGCGCGGCCTGATGCGCATGCGTGAGCGGCACTCGGCCTCCAGGCCGCTGCGGGGCGCCCGCGTCGCTGGCCGTCTGCACAGGGCCGTGGGGACGGCCGTCCTCACGGAGACCCTGGTCGCCCTGCGCGCTGAGGCAGCACCTTCTCCACCCAGGACCGTGCGGCGGCTGCCGTTTCCACGGCTGCCATTGCCGTGTACGCCCGGAAGGGCGACAGACGAGGAGCAGCTGTGGTGCATTGAGAGACGCCGTACTTCGAGGACGGGCCCCTCAGCATGATTCCGGATGACGGGGGCGGCCTCACCAACCTCCGCCACACCAGGGACCCGCAGCTGCTGCCGGGCATCCGGGGCGTCTCCGAGGAGACCACGCCGGGGCCCGCAGCCTCTGCAGGATGATGGCCAGTGGGATCCTGAAGGCGCCTGCCGTCGACGTCAGCCACTCCGTCACCAACAGCAAGTTTGACAGCCTCGGTGGCTGCGGGAGTCCCTCGCAGATGGCAGCAGGCGGGCCCCGGACGTGATGATCGCCGGCAAGGTAGCCGTGGTAGCAGGAGACGAAGATGTGGGCAAGGGCTGCGCCCAGGCCCTGTGGGGTTCGGGGCCCGCGCCGTCATCCCTGAGACGGACCCCATCAGCGCACTGTCGCACTGCAGGCTGCCACGGAGGGCTATGAGGTGACCGCCATGGATGAGGCCTGGCAAGAGGGCAATAGCTTTCTTGGCTGGCACTGACCAGATGAAGGATGCTGCCATCGTGTGCAACACTGGACACTTTGGCATGGGGGTCAATGTCACGTGGCTCAAAGAGAACGCTGTGGAGAAGGTGAACATGAAGCCCTCAAGCCGCAGGTGGACTGGTACTGGCTGAAGAACGGGTGCCACATCATCCTGCTGGCTGAGGGTCAGCTGGTCGTCCTGGGTTGTGCCATGGGCCACTCCAGCTTCATGAGGAGTAACTCCTTCACCAACCAGGTGATGGCGAAGATCGAGCTGTGGACCCACCCAGACAAGTACCCCGTTGGGGTTCCCTTCCTGCCCAGGAAGCTGGATGAGGCAGCGGCTGAAGCCCACCTGGGCAAGCTGAATGTGAAGTTGGCCAAGCCGACTGAGAAGCAGGCCCAGTGCCTGGGCATGTCCCATGATGGCGCCTTCAAGCTGGATCACGACCGCTACTGAGAGCCAGGTCTGGGCTTCACCTTCCAGCTGCTGTCCTTGCCCAGGTCCCGCCTTTCCTCCCTAAGAGCAAATGGCACCAACTTTGTCATTGGTTTGTCAGTGTCCCCAAAGATTGGTTTGTCTTTGGGGCTGGTCACTCAGTGTTTGGCCTCTGCTGCGGCCCTCATACTGTTTCAAGTGTGGCAGCAGGAACGGAGGGGCCCCTTCTCAAGTCCGGGTCACATGGAGGTACCAGCCACAGGGAACCATGAGCGCACTGGTCTTGGAACTGCTCACTAAGTCAGTCCTTTCTTAGCCTTGAAGTCAGTGGTGGAGTTACAAAGCCCATGTATTTTGTCATGTAGGCCTTCACCTGGTCTGTGGACTTAGACTTGTATATTTGGTTTATAGGCCCAGTGGTTCCTCAGCCCACGACAGATGAGGAGCTATATTGAAGGGCAAAGAGGAACTCTTGTTTGAATTTTCCTGAAAGCTTGGCTTAGTGCTGGCCTTCACACCCAGGGTTTTGCCATGTTGCCCAGACTGGTCTTGAACTCTTGGACTCAAGTAATCCTCCCCCCTCAGCCTCCCAAAGTGCTGGATTGCAGGAGTGAGCTAGCATGCCTGACCTCCTGTTAAAATTTTGATATATTTTATTTTTATATTTATATTTTGATATATTTTATTTCTGTCTTGATTGTGTGTGTATTATCTATATATGTACATGTATGTACAGACACATATCCATATAGGTATATACACAGACATATAGGCAAAACTAGGACTATATCACATATTAAACAGGTTTTTTTTTTTTTTTGAGCTGGAGTCTCGCTCTGTCACCCAGGCTGTAATGCAGTGGCATGATCTCAGGTCACTGCAACCTCAGCCTCCCAGGTTCAAGTGATTCTCATGCTCAGCCTCCCAAGTAACTGAGATTACGGGTTCCCACCACCACACCTGGCTATTTTTTTTTTTTTTTTTTTTTGTATTTTTAGTAGAGACAGGGTTTCACCATGTTGGCTGGGCTGGTCTTGAACTCCTGACCTCAAGTGATCCTCCTGCCTCAGCCTCCCAAAGTGCTGGGATTACAAGTGTGAATCACTGTTCCTGGCCAGATATTAAACAGTTTTGTGTGCCACTTGTGCTGCTTGAAATGACATTGTGACATATCTCTAAATATTCTTGGAAACATTTGAACAAGGGAAGCAAAACAGTTTCTCAGATTACTCTAGGCTCAGTGGGAAAAGACTTATAATGACACTCAGCAGTAGTGAGGGTGGGTATTCTGACTCTGGAGTGTAGAAGGCACTCAATCCATCTTCTTGAGTGAACAAATGACTTGCTCGAGAGAAGTAGACTTGATACAAGGAATGAGGAAATAGCGTTGTAAATAAAGACATGTAATATGATGAACCATAAGTCTCATGGAACTTGCATTTTTAGGTCATGGAGTTTATATTTTCAGCCTAGGAAAGGGACAGAAGAAAAACACCTCCAATGGCCAGGCACAGTGGCTCACACCTGTAATCTCAGCACTTCGGGAGGCCGAAGTGGGCGGATCACCTGAGGTCGGGAGTTTGAGATCAGCCTGACCAACATGGAGAAACCCCATCTCTACTAAAAATACAAAATCAGCCGGGCATGTTGGTACATGCCTGTAATCCCAGCTACTTGGGAGGCTAAGGCAGGGGAATCGCTTGAACCTAGAAGGCAGAGGTTGCAGTGAGCCGAGATTGTGCCGTTGTACTCCAGCCTGAGCAACAAGAGCAAAACTCAGTCTAAAAAAAAAAAAAAAGAAAAACACCTCCCACTTCTTGGCTAGAATGTTGATTTCTGGTGGTCAGGAATATTCTATTTCCCACCTGCAGACCTTTCCTCAGGGCCTATTATCCGTGTTTGTCTGTGCAAAAGGCCACCTCAGTTCATGGCTGTAGCAGGTCATTCTGGGCTGCTGGAATCCTGGGAGAAAATGGTCACAGCAGGAAGGCAGCGAGGAATGCGTAATTACCTTTGGAAGGGTGTTCTGGATGGAGCAGTCTAAAATACTGGCATAAGGAAATTTTCCTCTGAGCAGAGCATGGCCCCTTAATTGTGATGATGGGTAGAGAGAGGTTGCTGTTTTGTTTACCCATTTTTCATGCAACATGTATTGAGCACTTAATATGTGCCAGGGTCAAGGGATATAAGGATGGAAAAGACAAATCCTTCTCTCAGGGAGTGCAGAGTAAAATATAGGTGATTGCAAAACACAGGAAAGTGCTATCAAAGAAGTGTCTGAATATGCATTGGGGCAGAGAGGAGAGAGTGCCCAGCTCTGCCTGGGTTGGACGAGAGGAGCTGATGCTTCAGCTACCTGCGGGCTGGCATGGAGGGAGTACCTTTATGTTAGCAGCTGAAGGGAAACCAAAAACACAGTGTGGCGCTTAGTTGGGGCCAGAAACCATGAATGTGGTTGATCTGTATCCTACATCCTGATTAGTAGCTTCATTGTACATCCAGACAACCATCAGAAATCTGCGCATCTTCCTGGATTCCTATTCCTCATGCCCCTGGTATGGATGGATGATATTGTGGCGCTGGATTGAATGGATGGATAATATCCATCCCATCAGGTATCAAGCTCTGGTGCTCCCACCTCTGGAGAGCCCTTGAGGCAGCCTCATTCTCTTCACGTGCACTGCCTCTGTCCTAGTTGAGGTCTTCATGCCTTTTTAACTAGAATACGGTGCCTTGAAATTGGCCATCCCACCTCCCATCTCATATCACATTCATTAGTCATTTATTGCCAAGTAGCAAAATTGTTTCAAATTGTAGCAGCTTAGAATAACAGGCATTTATGATCTCACAGAGTCTCTGAGGGTCAGTAATCTGGCTTTGGCTTAGCGGAGTGGCGTGATTTAGCTCGGTGGCTCTGTTTCTCATGAGGTTCGAGCAGCCGGCTAGAGCTACAGTCTCTGAAATCTTGACTAGGACTAAAGGATCTATTCTGATGTTCAGTCATGTGGCAAATGGCAAGAGGTTTTATTTCCTTGCCACTGAACCTTCCCGTAGGGCTGGTTGTGGCATGGTAGCCTGCTTTCTCTAGAGTGCGTAAGGCAGCAAGTGGAGGCTGAGGGAGGGAAACTGACCAAGATGGAAGCGGCAGTGTCTTTAGAGCCTTGTCTTGAAAGTGACATATTATCACTTCTGTTGGTCACACAGAGCAACCCTGGCACACAGTGGGAGGAGAACCAGACAAGACTTTGAAGGCCGGGAGGTGGGGTACAGTTGGTACCATTTTGGAGGTCCCTTTAACCCATCTTTTCCATCATTTGCCCTTGCCCTTCAGATCCAGTCCAGACTCCTTATCATAGCATTTAAGGTTCTTCATGCTTGACCCCGAACGAAAATGCCCCTTTTCATTTATTCATTCAGAAACTCAACACGGCTGGGACTGCTGGCTCACACCTGTAATCCCAGCACTTTGGGATGCCAAGGCGGGAGGATCGCTTGAGACCAGGAGTTTGAGACCAGCCTGGGCAACATAGCGAGACCTTGTCTTTACAAAAGTTAAAAAAATTAACCAGGCATGTGGTGGCCCATGCCTATAGTCCCCCAGCTACTCTGGAGGCCAAAGAGGGAGGATAGCAGGAGCCCAGAAGTTCCAGGCTGCAGGAAGCTATGATTGTGCCACTGCACTTCAGCCTGGTGGCAGAGCGAGACTGTCTCTAAAAACAAAACAAAACAAAACAAAACAAAACAAAACTCAACAAGTGTTTTTTAATATGACCATATTTTAGACACTGGAAACAGATTAAAGTCTTTCTACTTGGGGGGGTTTACAATCTCATGAGGGGACACAGGCAACAACAAATAAATATATAAGTGACATATTGATGTAAAAATGTATAATACAGTAGACATGAACATTCTTGGCCATCAGAAGATAACTACCATCTAGGGAGAAAATAGATTGGAATAAGAAGGATCAGGGTGTTCTTCGCTGGAAGGCTGGTTTGCAATTTTGTTTTTCAATTTGCCATTTTTAAAGACCTTAGGGTATGCCACTAAGTGGGAGACAGTTAAATACAAATCGGAAGTGGTGAGGACCTGCACCATGTGGGTGTGTGGGGAAGAAGCTCTGCAAAGGCCCTGAGGTCAGTGTGCATCTGGTGAGTTCACAGACCAGCAAGGAGGTCAGTGTGGCTGGAATGGGGTAAATGACGAGCAGAGAAATAGGGATGTGAGGTCGGAGGAGCTGTGGGGAGGGGAATATCAGGTTCAGGGACCTAATAGGTCATGGGGGACTCTGAGTGACGTGCAGAGAAGAGTCACGACTTTACATTTGTGAAGACCCACTCTGACACCATGCTAAGAATTCAGCTAAGGGGTCAGAGAGTGAAGCAGAGTACCCTGTTAGGAGGTTATTGCAAGAATCCAGATGAGATACGGCAGAGGGTTGGCCAAGGAGGTGTGAGGAAGGAAATGGTACCGGTACTGCAATTCTTACTCTCAAATCCTATTTCTTTTCAATGTTCTACTACTGTTGATGGCATAAGGTGGCTCCCATATTACTGAATGACACACCCTAAGAAGAAAATCCATTTTGCTAGTACCGATTGATCAATAAAGGACTCTTTATACCTTAGGGTTAAATTACTTGTTAATTAAAACTTCTGTAGCTAAAGGCTCCCTCTTTGGAAAGTGTTGGTTATTTGAGAGTCTGATATTGCACAGTTTTTGACTTCCCCTGTCCCTTCGAATGAGAGGGAAATACAAGTGTAGTTACTTGTGTATGCAGTTGTGGTACCTGGTGTTGGAAGCTGTATGGGGGAGGCCGAGAGTGTTGATCATAACTCACTGGCTTTGTAATTAAACTCTCTTTTTATTAAAGCTGAAATTCGTAAAGGCCCCTGCCTGTGTGGGACTGGAAATTATTTATCATAGAAATTGTCTGCTTTGCTATAAAAATGTTGATGTATTATTCTGTTCATGAGATCTAGACACTGTTTTTTTAAAAAAAAATCTCTAGCTATAGATGTGCATACATCATATGAACTTTCTTACTAATGTCGAATTTATTGAGCTCTCTGTGTGTGTGAGACTAATGTCTCAACCTTTTTTTAAAATTTTTTACTTATTTGTTATGATGTTAGCTGTAGCCTTGTAAAAATAAAATAAAATGTTTACTTATTTGAAGCACCGATTGGGTGTTTCAAACTCACAAGAGTAGTTGGGGATCAAAAAAGAAGTATATAAGAGAACGTATTCCTTTGCCCAGTCCAGTCCATTTCATTCTGTGTCCCTAGCACTCCAGTGAAGGCAGCAGCCATCAGTTAAATAAACAAGCATTTCTACTGATGGCAGCAGCCTCAGTATGCTTACATCCACCATGTTGCTCTCTACTGAGGGACTTCTGCTGCTGGAGCCTTAGTTGAGATTACCTAGACAGTTTTTTCTTCTATGTGGAGCCAATTACCATGTAACACATACGAAACCGCAACAAATAGGCATTGAAATATATTAACAAAGATCTATTTTAAATAAAAGGATGTGAAATGGTGGACAATGTCCTTGTTACTCATGCGTTTCTCACAATTTTTTTTACCATCACTTTAATTGGAGTGTTTAATACGGTTGGATGCAAGTCCATCACCTTTGTTTTGTATTTGTTCCAACTTCTTTGTTCCTTTCTTCCTCGTTTCATGCCACATTTTGAGTAAATTGAACATTTCTTAATATTCCATTTTATCTCTTCTATTGAGTTTTTAGCTAGACACACTCACCGTGTGTGTGTTCAAGTGGTTTCTCTAGACATTTCAATATGCATCTTTAAATTATTACAGACCAACTTCAAATAATAACATGTTACTTCTATACCATTACTGTAGATAGTTAATTTTACATATGATCACAAGGGAAAAAAATCAATACTATTCCTATTATATTTATGTGAAGAGGAGCTGTATTCAGATTTGCATTTTGCAATCAATGTGGGTGCAGAGCCCTCCTCTGCCTAATCACAGAATCGATTATGCAATTCACAGACGTTTGTGTGGTTGCTGGTTGCGCGCTTACCTGAGTATTTCATTTCTTCAGAGGCAATTACTGTTTTGTTTTTCTCTTTTGAAATAACTAATGCAAATGAAGAAGAAAATGAGAAATGTTAAGCAGAAATCTTTTTTCTTTAAGGGAAGCTGAATCAGGGCTGGTGAAGCAGCAGTCATGGTTCAGTGGCCCTCACAGTGAAGGTGATGAGAGATTTCACCTCTCAGTCACGGGTACCATTTTACTGAGGTTTGAGTTGACTAACTCACAGTCTGAGAATGTGAATGGATTTGAGAGGCTCAGCTTAGGGGTTGATTTCCCTTGGCATAGATCTGCGTGTCATTTGCAAATGAATCCCTTCTTGCTGTCCTGCATGACACATGTGCCATGTCTCGTTTAGCCCCTATGTGTCTACCACAGAAGTCAGCGTTATGTGGATCGGGGGCATAGGGGACTTCTGGCCCAGTGCCATGTAGCTAACTGCTTAGTACCTATTAGTAATCAAAGGTGGATTTTAATGAATCCACTATTTTATTTGGATATATTGAATGCTCTCTATGCAGACTGGTCCTCTTTGGAAACCAGTTCTCTGGACTACAAAAGGAACAAATTAAAAAAAAAAAATCAACATTTGGTACCTATACAAATAGCATGAAATAGTGCCTTTGCTTAAAAAAGGCTTGGTTGGAACCTCATGTTGAATCTTGTGAAATTCCATTTGTTATTATTTTACAGTGCCCAGGAGTTCGTGTCACATATCACTGTGTGTGCATTTAATTTTCAAAGCTGCATTTTAGTGGGCTGTCATATCTTATAGTAGGTTACACATGAGAAGTTATTTTGGCTGATTAGCAAAATTAAAGGTAGAAAAAGCTGTAACTGGCATGACTAAGAAAGGAAAGAAAGGGTATGGCTTATTCAGAATTGACTTTTAAAGCACTTTTACCTGTTTAACACATGTACACAGTCAGGGTCCTAATGTTTTGCTTTGAACTGGCTACCTGGTATAGTTGCTTTCCAGGTTCTTATCAGGAAATACAATCTCGAACTCACTGCCATTAATACCTTTCGAAAGCTCTGCAGAGAGAAACAGAGGATTGCCTGAAGTATTTGTTGTCCATCCATTTTTTAGATAAGTCATCATCAACCTGCTGTCTTACAGACCCCTGGGAGAATGTGGAGTTATTGCAGTGTTGTCTGCAAATCCTTTACTGAAGGTATTATTATTTCTGTCATAGTTATCTGTAAGGACACAACAGTGACATTGAATATTCTGTTTAAGGGAACAGAGCCTTTTCCAACACCCGGGTCTTTACTTAAAAGAAGAAAATCGTGTGATAAATGCGATCAGTGACGGGATCTGGAACGGGAGTTGCCAGGCTTTGAACTTAACTACTTGTGCTTTAAGCCTCACTTTAGCATCATAGAACCATGGGACATTAAGTGCTGGAAAGGACCCCATGGGGTCGGTTAGGTCACTGACGGGACATCTGCATTGTGAGTGTGGGCAGTGTGGCATCTCCCAACTGGCGGTGGTGCGTTTTCTGGGATGCTCAAAGCTGTTATTTGTAGTTGAGAACAGTAGAGGTACCAAAAACATTTGCTTTAAGTATTGATTTTTACGAAATCAGTACGTAATTTTATCATTTTATTTTGTTTTGTTTTTGAGATGGGGTCTCACTCTGCTGCCTGTGCTGGAGTGCAATGGCAGGATCACGGTTCACTCCAGCCTTGACCTCCCAGGCTCAAGCAATCCTTCCCACCCAGCCTCCCAAGTAGCTTGGACCACAGGCGCATGCCATCACACCTGGCTAATTTTTGTATTTTTAGTGGAGACAGGGTCTTCCCATGTTACCCAGGCTGGTCTCGAACTCCTGGGATCAAACGACCCGCCCACCTCGGCCTCCCAAAGTGCTGGGATTAGGGGTACGAGCCACCGTGCCTGGCCAGAAGGTAATTTTAAACCAAATTCCCACCTTTGAAATGAAACAGTGAGGGCAGCAGCTTCCAAGGATCAGTTCTGTAAGGATGTCCCATGCTTGGGGGCATCAGAGGAGCCGCGGCTGACTCCGCACCCAGAGCTGAGCGGCAGCAGCCACCGCGGCAGCGTGTGTAGCCACATGGTACTTAATTTATGCCCACAGTGAACTGTGCGTTAAAGGAGGGAAGCATAAGGAGCACTGAATCTGAAAAAAAATTAAAGGAGCCCCCAAATTATGGCAATTCTGCCAATTTACCCCAAAATGCTCCTCATCAGATCTGCACATTGCAATAATCTGCTCTGACTTCTGCTATACACATCAGGATGCTTCTAGTTTTTTAAAAGCCAGTAGTCAAAAGGTAAAATAGAAAAATAATTATATCCAATTTGGCTCTTCATTTTTGGAAAATTAAAACTATCCACATGGGCAGTGTGAAAGTGCTTGTGTATAGTAATGTGAAACTTTCTTTGTCAGGTTGTCTTTTAGAAACAAAACAATTTATTTTAAAAATTTTAATGCAAAATATAAGACTTCCAAACATCTAGTCCTGAAGGCAGTTTTTAATTTACATCAGATGTAGTTACATGTATTAACTAGGTTTTCTTTTCCTTTTTTCCTTTCCTTTTTTTTTGAGACAAAGTCTGGCTCTGTTGCTCAGGCTGGAGGTGCAGTGGTGCAATCTCAGCTCACTGTAACCTCTACCTCCCGGGTTCAAGCAATTCTCCTGCCCCAGCCTCCCAAGTAGCTGGGATTATAGGAAGGTACCACCATGCCCAGCTAATTTTTGTATTTTTACTAGAAACGGAGTTTTGTCATGTCTGCCAGCCTGGTCTCGAACTACTGGACTCAAGTGATCTACAAGTGTAAATTTACAAGTGTAAATCACTGTGAAATATTAATGTAGATTAAGTTTAGGAAAACAAAAAGAAAAGAAAGCTTAGGTAACACAGCAATATGTATTGTTTTATTAAAAAGCAAATAAACAAAATAAGCTTGGTGTGGTGGCTTACACCTGTAATCCCAGCACTTTGGGAGGCCGAGGTGGGTGGATCACCTGAGGTCAAGAGTTTGAGACCAGCCTGGCCAAAACGGCAAAACCTCGTCTCTACTAAAAGTACACAAATTAGCCGGGCATGGTGGTGCACACCTGTAGTCCCAGCTACTCAGGAAACTGAGGCTTGAACCGGGAGGTGGAGGTTGCAGTGAGCTGAGATTGTGCCAGTGCACTGAAGCCTGGGTAACAAAGCAAGACTCCA